>OX442422.1:2704259-2762155 GCA_949361645.1 Spongilla lacustris | reverse complement strand
ATGACCGCTCTCTACCTCACGTGGAGTACATTTTGGGTACATCCACGACATGGACTACTGGGAGGAACCTTCTCTTTGAGACGGCCATGAAGAGGAACACCACCTATTTGTACTACATATTTATGGACGATGATGTCATGGTAGTGGATAACAAAAATGCAGAGGCATGGAGAAGGTTCGAATGATTTTTACAGACTGTTGAACCAGCTGTTTTGGCACTTGATTTGCCTGGCCAAGATTATGCAGAGAAGATACATCAAATTCACAAAGACAGGAGTTGCTTTGGGGAGGATTTGGAGCATGTTTACGTTGCAGGCCTGTGGTATGACGCCATGATTAACGCCTTTCATCACAAAGCAGTGAAGTACCTTCTACCTTACGACGCCACATTTGACCAGAAGACATGGTGGGCCAGTCAGATGGCCCTTATTGTTAGAAGTGAGATACTTTTCAGAGGTCAAGTAGTGCTACATGGAGTGATACGATCTGTAGGCTCCCAAAACAGGCCTTACCCCAGGGATCTCAACTTTACTCCAGATATGTACACACAGTTCACGAAAGGTTTAGATGCACGTATTGTCCCAGGATGTATACCACAATGTGCAAAGATCATGATTAACCAATGGATAGCGTTTGGCAAAAATCACGGGTGGGACTCCTCCACGCTGTGTTTACCTCCCCCTCCGCCACATGATCCAGTTGAACCTTGTCGATATCAATGTAATCTCCTTTAGCAAGAAAATAGGAATATGTAAATGATCATATACTTTTAAAGGTACAAGTACGCGTGTTGATATAGTCTAGTTATATGCGTATTTTTGTTTTTTAAAATATTTATCATTAAGATATCATTAGCAATTGACATGGGCATGTGGAGCATAGGCTATAGGTGATGTTTGCCTCGGATAGCAAATCGCGAGAATGGGCTGGTCCCTTTTCAAAGCCACTATCGTGCAGTTTGTATGGTATACGTAGGCTTCATCAGAGCTATCCTCTCCATGCAGGACTGTATCCCATATTCGAGCTGGAATCAGTGTAGTATAGGTTAATTGTAACCATATTAAAAGGTATCTTGTTGCAGCATTATTATATTGTACAAACCGATCATGAGGCATATACAGGGTGATCCAAAAGTCGCGCAAAATCTTTGAATTGGCATAACTCCAGAACTGAACATGGTAAAATTATGCTGTTTAAACCAAAAATCATGCCAATCATTAGCTTAAGTTATGAATGTGTAGTTATTAAAAGTTAGTTATCGGTTTATTAAAAACATGCCAATGCTATGATCAACATTCAGTACCACCCAGGAAGTGTGTAAAAATTAATTTTTATAACTATTAAAATTACTTATCACGTGATCTATCTTATATGTGGTTTTTGTGGGGAAACCCCTGCTGAAAGTCAAGCTATTGCAAATTAATCACCAATATCACGGTGAATCTATGCAAAGAAGCATCCAATAATCGTGCCAATGAACAGCTTACCATCTTGCGTGGTGACTAACGAAGCCAAACGTTTAAAACGGAGTTGATTAGTTTCTGTTAATTGACATTGTTAAAAGCTAACTTTGAATTATCAGACCTGTAGAGGAAGCCGTACTCTAATTGTGGAACTAACTTTTGTATTTTCTCCTCCACTGGAAACAAAGTTACAAACTGTCCAAGTTTGGCAGCGCTTACGCATGCGCGGAATTATTGAACGAAAGTGGAACCTGAATGTTTAGGTCTGCGTACGAGAGGTCTCACGTGAACACAATTGAATATTATCACATTCACGTGATACATTGCCGCTGTGCACAACACAGCCCCACCCTCCTAAACTATGCTTCTCTTCAACATCATTGCGCGCACTTTTCATTCGCCTGCGCAAATGTGACCCATCAGATGCATGGGCAAATATTGTAAAATCCAGTGTTATCAAAAATCCCCAAGCCGTGGCTAACGAGCCTATGCTTCACTGAGTTGTTCATAAAAAAAAAAAAAAAGCAGAGAATCTTTATTGGACGCAAATCGTACCATACCGCGTCGTTCGTTTCACAGCAGTTAGCTAGCTGTACTGGTTTTAATAACAAACCGTACTAGGTGTGCACCATTTCAATTCGAACGTCATTTCAAATAGGCCTACCTGCGCACAAAGGCGGGAGGTGAACTTAAGCAACAAGGCAGCTTAGTACAGCGCTGCAGCTACACTAGTGCATGCAGCCGCGTGGTCCAGAACGTGCTTCATCAAAGACGCTAGAGTACGTACGTACACATGCACGCGCATAGGTAAGTATGGGTTCCGAAATTATGTAGCGTATTCGTTCATGTTACAGACAGAATTCGTAGAAAGCAGGGTCGCTACGAGCAGGACACTTGTACGAACCCAAAAACAACTGGAGCAGCTTGCTCTGCAATGTCCTACCACACTAACTAAGGTTCGTGTACGTGCGTGCCGGCCTCGACAGGCCTACCTGCTGTATACGTAGTCACTCTGCCTCCACCTGGACTGGAAGGTCGGGGTCTCTCCGTCTCACTTGGAGAAAAGGTCTCTCTACCCGACTGGAAGAGAGGCGTCTCTCTACCTGACTGGAAAGCAGGGGTCTCTCTACCTGACTGGAAGGCAGGGGTCTCTCTACCTGACTTGAAAAGAGGGGTCTCTCTACCTGACTGGAAGGCAGGGGTCTCTCTACCTGACTGGAAAGAGAGGGGTCCCTCTACCTGACTGGAAAGAGAGGGGTCTCTCTACCTGACTGGAACTGAAGGATGATCTCTGCCTGACACAGAGAGAGGGGGGTCTCTCTATTTGACAGAGAGAGAATACTTTTTTCTGTCTCACCCAGAGAGGGGTCTCTGTACCTGACAGGAAGAGAGGGGTCTCTCTACCTGACTGGATGTTAGGGGTCTCTCTAATACCTGACTGGAACTGAAGGATGATCTCTGCCTGACACAGAGAGAGGGGTCTCTCTATCTGACAGAAAGAGATCTGTCTCAGTCAGAGACGGTTCTGTCAATCTGTCTGGAAGAGAAGGGTCTCTCTACCTGACTGGAAGAGAGGAGTCTCTCTACCTGACTGGAACTGAAGGATGATCTCTGCCTGGGGGGTCTCTTAATTTGACATAAAGTAAATCCTTTTTCTGTCTCACTCAGAGAGGGGTCTCTCTACCTGACTGGAAGGAAAGGGTCTCTCTGTCTCACTCAGAGACGGGGGTCTCTCTACCTGACTGGAACTGAAAGGTGATCTCCGCCTGACACAGAGAGAGGGGTCTCTCTGTCTGATAGAAAGAGAATGATTGTTCTGTCTCACTCAGAGAGGGGTCTCTCTACCTGACTGGAAGGGATGGTTTCTCTGTCTCACTTGGAGATAAGAGTCACTCTACCTGACTTGAAGACACGGGTCTCTCTACCTGACTGGAAGAGAAGGGTCTCTCCGAGACAGGGGTCTCTGTACCTGACTGAAAAAGACAGGTCTCTCTACTGGACTGGATAAGTAGGGTCTCTCTACCTGACCGGAAGAGAGGGGTCTCTGTACCTGACTAGAAGTATGGGGTCTCTCTACCTGACTGGAACTGAAGGATGATCTCTGCCTGACACAGAGAGAGGGGTCTCTCTATCTGACAGAAAGAGAATGCTTTTTCTGTCTCAGTCAGAGAGGGTTCTCTCTATCTGACAGAAAGAGAATGCTCTTTCTTTCTCACTCAGATATGGTTTTGCCTATCTGTCTGGAAGAGAAGGGTCTCTCTACCTGACTGGAAGAGAGGAGTCTCTCTACCTGACTGGAACTGAAGGATGATCTCTGCCTGACACACAGAGAGGGGTCTCTCTATTTGACAGAGAGAATGCTTTTTCTGTCTCACTCAGTGAGGGGTCTCTCTACCTGACTGGAAGAGAGGTGTCTCTGTACCTGAGTCTCTCTACCTGACTGGAACTGAAGGATGATCTCTGCCTGAGGGTTCTCTCTATTTGACAGAAAGAAAATGCTTTTTCTGTCTCACTCAGAGAGGGGTCTCTCTACCTGACTGGAAGAGAAAGGTCTCTCTGTCTCACTCAGAGACGGGGGGTCTCGCTTCTTGACTGGAACTGAAAGGTGATCTCTGCCTGACACAGAGAGAGGGGTCTCTCTATCGGACAGAAAAAGAATGATCTTTCTGTCGCACTCAGAGAGGGGTCTCGCTACCTGACTGATAGAGAGAGATCTCTCTACCTGACTGGAAAAGAGGGGTCTCTCTACCTGACTGGAGGAGAGGGGTCTCTGTACCTGACTAGAAGAGTGGGGTCTCTCTACCTGACTGGATCTCTGCCTGAGAGGTCTCTTAATTTGACAGAAAGAAAATGCTTTTTCTGTCTCACTCAGAGAGGAGTCTCTCTACCTGACTGGAAGGGAGGGGTTTCTCCATTTCACTTGGAGAGGAAGGTCTCTTTACCTGACTGGAAGAGAATGGTCTCTCTGTCTCACTCAGATACGGGGGTCTGTCTTCCTGACTGGAACTGAAAGGTGATCTCTGCCTGACACAGAGAGAGAGGTCTCTCTGTCTGACAGAAAGAGAGTGATCTTTCTGTCTCACTCAGAGAGGGGTTTCTCTACCTGACTAGAAGAGATGGTCTCTCCGTCTCACTTGAAGATAAGAGTTACTCTACCTCACTGGAAGCCAGTGGTCTCTCTACCTTACTGGAAGAGAAGGGTCTCTCAGACAGGGGTCTCTGTACCTGACTGGAAGAGAGGGATCTCTCTACCTGGCTGGAAGAGAGGAGTCTTTCCACCTGACTGGAACTGAAGGATAATCTCTGCCAGAGGGGTCTTTTAATTTGACAGAAAGAAAATGCTTTTTCTGTCTCACTCAGAGAGGGGTCTCTCTACCTGACTGGAAGGGAGGGGTCTCTCCATATCACTAGGAGAGGAAGGTCTCTTTACCTGACTGGACGTAAATGGTCTCTGTCTCACTCAGAGACGGTGGTCTCTCTATCTGACTGGAACTGAAAGGTGATCTCTACCTGACTGGAACTGAAAGGTGATCTCTGTCTGACACAGAGAGAGGGGTCTCTGTCTGACAGAAAGAAAATGCTTTTTCTGTCTCACTCAGAGAGCGGTCTCTCTACCTGACTGGAAGTGAGGGATCTCTCTGTGTGACTCACACAGAGGAGTCTATCTGCTGCCCTGATACAGACAGGTCGGTCTCTCTACCCAACTGGAAGGGATGGTCTCTCCGTCTCACTTGGAGATAAGAGTCACTCTACCTGACAGGAAGAGATGGGTCTCACAGACAGGGGTCTCTGTACCTGACTGGAAAAGAAGGGTCTCTCTACTTGACTGGAAGAGCAGGGTCTCTCTAACTGACCGGAAGAGAGGGGTCTCTGTACCTGACTGGATGAGTGGGGTCTCTCTACCTGACTGGAACTGAAGGATGATCTCTGCCTGACACAGAGAGAGGGGTCTCTCTATTTGACAGAAAGAGAATGTATTTTCTGTCTCACTCTTAGAGGGGTCTCTGTACCTGACAGGAAGAGAGGGGTCTCTCTACATGACTGGAAGAAAGGGGTCTCTTTACCTGACTGGAAGAGAGGGATCTCTCTACCTGGCTGGAAGAGAGGAGTCTCTCTACCTGACTGGAACTGAAGGATAATCTCTGCCTGAGGGGTCTCTTAATTTGACAGAAAGAAGATGCTTTTTCTGTCTCACTCAGAGAGGGGTCTCTCTACCTGACTGGAAGGGAGGGGTCTCTCCATATCACTTGGAGAGGAAGGTCTCTTTACCTGACTGGAAGTGAATGTTCTCTCTGTCTCACTCGGAGACGGTGGTCTCTCTACCTGACTGGAACTGAAAGGTGATCTCTACCTGACTGGAACTGAAAGGTGATCTCTGTCTGACACAGAGAGAGGGGTCTCTCTGTCTGATAGAAAGAAAATGCTTTTTCTGTCTCACTCAGAGAGCGGTCTCTCTACCTGACTGGAAGTGAGGGATCTCTCTGTGTCACTCACACAGAGGAGTCTATCTGCTGCCCTGATACAGACAGGTCGGTCTCTCTACCGGACTGGTAGGGATGGTCTCTCCGTCTCACTTGGAGATAAGAGTCACTCTACCGCAGTGGAAGAGAAGCCCTTCCCCACCGAGCCAACGTAGGAACAGGAGTCACACACGGCGTGTCTCCACCCGCCAAATTAGACCATGCGGAAGGAAGGAACGTAGATGCGTATGACGGCGCTCACAGACAGGGGTCTTTGTACCTGACTGGAAGAGAGGGGTCTCTGTACCTGACTGGAAGAGTGGGGTCTCTCTACCTGACTGGAACTGAAGGATGATCTCTGCCTGACACAGAGAGAGGGGTCTCTCTATTTGATAGAAAAAGAATGCTTTTTCTGTCTCACTCAGAGAGGGGTCTCTCTATCTGACAGAAAGAGAATGCTCTTTCTTTCTTACTCAGATAGGGTTCTGTCTATCTGTCTGGAACAGAAGGGTCTCTCTACCTGACTGGATGAGAGGAGTCTCTCTACCTGACTGGAACTGAAGGATAATCTCTGCCTGACACACAGAGAGGAGTCTCTCTATTTGACAGAAAGAGAATGCTTTTTCTGTCTCACTCAGAGAGGGTTCTGTCTATCTGTCTGGAAGACAAGGTTCTCTCTACCTGACTGGAAGAGAGGAGTCTCTCTACCTGGCTGGAAGAGAGGTGTCTCTGTACCTGACTGGAAGAGAGGAGTCTCTCCTCCTGACTGGAACTGAAGGATGACCTCTGCCTGAGGGATCTCTCTATCTGACAGAAAGAAAATGCTTTTTCTGTCTCACTCAGAGAGGGGCGTCTCTACCTGACTGGAAGGGAGGGCTCTCCCCATTTCACTTGGAGTGGAAGGTCTCTCTACCTGACTGGAAGAAAGTGGTCTCTCTGTCTCACTCAGAGACGGGGGTCTTGGTCTCTCTATCTGACAGAAAGAGAATGATCTTTCTGTCTCACTCAGAGAGGGGTCTCTCTACCTGACTGGAATAGAGGGGTCTTTCTACCTGACTGGAAGAGAGGGGTCTCTCTACCTTACTGGAAAAGAAGGGTCTCTCTACCTGACTGAAAGAGAGGGGTCTATCAACCTGACGGAAAGAGAGGGGTCTCTCTACCTGACAGAAAGAGAGAGGTCTCTCTACCTGACTGGAAGAGAGGGGTCTCTCTACCTTACTGGAATAGAAGGGTCTCTCTAACTGACTGGAAGAGAAGGCCGAAGGGTCTCTGTGTCTAACTCAGATACAGGGGTCTTTGTACCTGTCTGGAAAAAAGGTGTCTCCCTACTTAACTGGAATAGAGAGGTCTCTCTACAGGACTGGAAGAGAGGGATCTCTCTATAGACACAAAGACCCTTCTCATCCAGTAAGGTAGAGAGACCCCTCTCTTCCAATGAAATAGAGAGACCCCTCTCTTCCAGTCAGGTAGAGAGACCCCTCTTTTCAAGTCAGGTCGACAGACCCCTGTATTCAAGTCAGGTATACCTGACTGGAATAGAGAGGTCTGTCGACCTGACTTGAAAAGAGGGGTCTCTCTACCTGACTGGAAGAGAGGGGTCTCTCTACCTGACTGGAACTGAAGGATGATCTCTGCCTGACACGCAGAGAGTGGTCTCTCTATTTGACAGAAAGTGAATGCTTTTTCTGTCTCACTCAGAGAGGGGTCTCTATACCTAACAGGAAGAGAGGGATCTCTCTACTGGACTGGAAGATAGGGGTCTCGTAATATTACTGGAAGAGAGGGGTCTCTGTACCTGACTGGAAGAGAGGGGTCTCTCCACCTGACTTGAAAAGAGGTGTCTCTCTATCTGACTGGAAGAGAGGGCTCTCTCTACCTGACTGGAAGAGAGTGGTCTCTCTACTTGACTGGAAGAGAGAGGTCTGTCGACCTGACTTGAAATGAGGGGTCTCTCTACCTGACTGGAAGAGAGGGGTCTGTCTACCTGACTTGAAAAGAGAGGTCTCTCTACCTGACTGGAAGAGTAAGGTCTCTCTAGCTGACTGAAAGAGAGGGTTCTCTCTGTTTCACGCAGAGATAGAAATCCTTCTGGCTCTGTCATGCAAAGGTGTCTATCTACCTGTCTGGTCTCTCTACTTCACTGAAAGAGAATGGTCCCTATGTCTTACTCAGAGAGAGGGGTCTCTCTACCTGACAGGAAGAGTGGGATCTATCTGTGTCACTCAGACAGAGGAGTCTATCTGATTCCCTGGTACAGACAGGTCGGTCTCTCTATGTCTCACTTGGAGATAAGAGTCACTCTACCTGACTGGAAGAGAGGGGTCTCACAGACAGAGGTCTCTGTACCTGACTGGAAATGAGGGGTCTCTGTACTTGACTGGAAGAGTAGGGTTTCTCTACCTGACTGGAAGGGAGGGGTATCTCCATTTCACTTGGAGAGGAAGGTCTCTCTAACTGACTGGAAGAGAATGGTCTCTCTGTCTCACTCAGAGGTGGGGGTCTCTGTACCTGACTGGAAGAGAATGGTCTATCTTTCTCACTCGGTGATGGGGGTCTCTGTAACTGACTGGAAGAGAGGGGTGTCTCTACCAGACTGAAATAGATTGTGGAGAGTTGTCAGTGTTATTTTTGTTGTTTGGTAAGGTTTGATTGAGGCATGCTGAATAGGGTAGGTTAACTTTCCTGCAGCACTTTGTATTGGTTCCTGCCAAAATAATTGGTCCTTATTTCCTGTGCTTTTCACAGGCTTGAATTGAAGTTTATTTTTTGGTCCTATAAGAAGGATATAATTTTTTTATATCTGCAGATGTATTTGTGTCAGTGTATTAATGTAAGTATCTGTGTTCTGTGAGCATGTAATTGTGATAAAGTTTCAGTTTATTTGTTTATGTATTTGTTTGTGAAAATAGTGTAGTTTAAAGTATCTGTCATTTACACACACTTATGTGTGTTCTAAATTAGTACTATGCAAGCTTAACTTTGTGCATAGGAGCATAAGAAGACTCAGATCTACATTTGGTTTCTTACCAATAAAGCCCTGCAGGTGTCATAATCAATGCAAATTATTCATAGAGGTCATGGAGAGGAGTTTCAAGCCCCTCCTACTGTCTACTACTAGACATCAAAGGGATACCCACTTGCTTACTTTCACTTCCTCTCTTTTGACTCACAATACCCCTATGCACACACTTTCCCAGGAGGAGGAAGGAAAAAGGCTCATACCTACCACACACATGCATACCCACCTCCACAGACATGATTAAACCCCCCGCATGTAACAACTATTTTTATGCTTAAATATTCTCACTTCTGCCCCCCACTCCACTGTACCTATCAATGCCACCCTTTCTAGATCTTTATTTCCCTGCCCGGCCTCCCATCTCGAAGGCAGAGAGGTTTATCTGTCTAACAGTTAAACGAGGTCCCTCTGAGTGTTAGCACAGAGAGAGTGGTACTGCTAGAACCCAATACATGTAGCTCCTTCGGTACACAATTTCACAGCAGGAGATGTTCCTATACCATGTACATGTACATGTATAACAAAAACACTTCATCTGGCAGTTTCTAAAGATTGATGTGTTAATTTAATACTCTACATACACAAAACACAGTTAGAGTCATGTGACCCTGACTACACTCCACCATGTACTATGGTTGGTGGCAGAGGAAAGTTTTAGTGTCTCCAGTCCCTTCTTCCTCCATCACTGGAGGAGAAGCATGGTCCTAGTGTGGTATAGACAACATACGATCATACTTCTCTACCAGGTTCTCCACGTTGGGCTGCAGGTACGCAATTATAACACCACTGTCTCCTGAAGAGGGAGTAGGAGACTCTTCTCATCCAGTCAGGTAGAGAGACCCCTCTCTTCCAGTCCGGTAGAAGCACCCCTCCCTTCCAGTCAGGTAGAGAGACCTCTCTCTTCCAGTCAGGTAGAGAGACCCCTCTCTTCCAGTCAGGTAGAGAGACCCCTCTCTTCCAGTCAGGTAGTGAGACACGTCTCTCCCAGTTAAGTAGAGAGACCCCTCTCTTCCAGTCAGGTACAGAGACCCCTGTCTCCGAGTAAGACAGATAGACCATTCTCTTCCAGTCAGGTACAGAGACCCCCGTCTCTGAGTGAGACGGAGAAACCAATCTCTTCCAGTCAGGTAGAGAGACATTACTCTCCAAGTGAAATGGAGAGACCCCTCCTTTCCAGTCAAGTAGAGAGACCCCTCTCTTCCAATCATGTGTAGAGACTGACCTCTCTGTACCAGAGCAGCAGATAGACTCCTCTGTCTGAGTGACACAGACAGACCCCTCTCTTCCAGTCAGGTACAGAGACTCCTCCCTTTCAATCAGGTAGAGAGACTCTTCTTTTCCGGTCATGAAGAGAGACCCCTCTCTGAGTGAACAGAAAAAGCATTTTCTTTCTGTCAAATAGAGAGACCCCTCAGGCAGAGATCATCGTTCAGTTCTGGTCAGGTAGAGAGACCCCTCTCTTCCAGTCAGGTAGAGAGACCCCTCTTTTCAAGTCTGGTAGAGAGACCCAACTCTTCCAGTAAGGTAGAGAGACCCCTCTTTTCCAGTCACACCTCTTTTCAAGTCAGGTAGAAAGACCCAACTCTTCCAGTCAGGTAGAGAGACTCCTCTCTGAGTGAGAAAGAAAGAGCATTTTCTTTCTGTCAATTAGAGAGACCCCTCTCTCAGTGTCAGGCAGAGATCATCCTTCAGTTCCAGTCAGGTACAGAGACCACTCTCTTCCAGTCAGGTAGAGAGACCCTTCTCTTCCAGGCAGATAGACAGACACGTCTCTGAGCAAGACAGACAGAGCATTCTCTTTTATGTCAGATAGAGAGACCCCTCTCTCTGTGTCAGGCAGAGATAATCCTTCAGTTAAAGTCAGGTAGAGAAAACCCACACTTCCAGTCAGGTACAGAGACCTCTCTCTTCCGGTCAGGGAGAGAGACCCTTCTCTTCCAGTCAAATAGAGACACCCCTCTTTTCCAGTCAGTTACAGAGACCCCTGTCTCTGAGTGAAACAGAGAGACCATTCTCTTCCTATCAGGTAGAGAGACCTTCCTCTCCAAGTGAAATGGAGAGACCCCTCCCTTCCAGTCAAATAGAGACCCCTCTCGTCCAGTCATACGTAGAGACCGACCTATCTGTACCGGAGCAACAGATAGACTCCTCTGTCAGAGTGACACAGAAAGACCCCTCTCTTCCAGTCATGTACAGAGACTCCTCCCTTTTAATCAGGTAGAGAGACTCCTCTTTTCCGGTCATGAAGAGAGACCCCTCTCTGAGTGAGACAGAAAAAGCATTTTCTTTCTGTCAGGTAGAGAGACTCCTCTTTGCGGTCATGAAGAGAGACCCCTCTCTGAGTGAGACAGAAAAAGCATTTTCATTCTGTCAAATGGAAAGACCCCTCACTCTGTGTCTGGCAGAGATCCTCGTTCAGTTCCGGTCAGGTAGAGAGACCCCTCAGTTAGATCGACCCCACTCTTCCAGTCAGGTAGAGAGACCCCTCTTTTCAAGTCAGGTAGAGATACCCAACTCGTCCAGGTAGGTAGAGAGACCCCTCTCTTCCAGTCAGGTAGAAAGACCCCTCTTTTCAAGTAAGGTAGAGAGAGACCCCTCTCGTCCAGTTAGGTAGAGACACCCTTCTCTTCCTAACAAATAGACAGAACCCTCTCTGAGTGTGACAGAAGGAGCATTCTCTATTATGTCACAAAGAGAGGCCCCTCTCTGTGTGTCAGGCAGAGATCATCCTTCAGTTCCATTCAGGTAGAGAAACCCCACTCTTCCAGTCAGATACAGAGACCTCTCTCTACCGGTCAGGGTGAGAGATCCCTCTCTTCCAGTCAGGTACAGAGACCCCTCTCTTCCAGTCAGGTAGAGAGACCCCTCTCTTCCAGTTAGGTAGAGAGACCCTACTATTACAGTCAGGTAGAGAGACCCCTCTCTTCCAGTCAGGTAGAGAGACCGCTCTCTTATCCAGTCAGGTAGAGAGATCCCTCTCTATCAGTCAGGTAGCGAGACCCCTCTCTGAGTGAGACAGAAAGATCATACACTTTCTGTCAGATAGAGAGACCCCTCTCTCTGTATCAGGCAGAGATCACCTTTCAGTTTCAGTCAGGAAGCGAGACCCCCCATCTCTGAGTGAGACAGAGAGACCTTCCTCTTCCAGTCAGGTAGAGAGACCTTTCTTTCCAAGTGAAATGAAGAGACTCCTCCCTTCCAGTCAGGTAGAGCGACCCCTCTATCAGTGAGACAGAAAAAGCATTTTCTTTCTGTCAAATAGAGAGGCAGAGATCATCCTTCAGTTCCAGTCAGGTGAGAGACTCCTGCCTTCCAGTCAGGTACAGAGACACGAGACCCCTATCGTTCAGTCAGGTAGAGAGACCCCTCTCTTCCTGTCAGGTACAGAGACCCCTCTCTGAGTGAGACAGAAAAAGCATTCTCTTTCTGTCAAATAGAGAGACTCCTCTCTGTGTGTCAGGCAGAGATTATCCTTCAGTTCCAGTCAGGTAGAGAGACCCCACTCTTCCAGTCAGGTACAGAGACTCCTCTCTTCCAGTCAGGTAGAGAGACCCTTCTGTTCCAGACAGATACACAGAACCCTATCTGAGTAAGAAAGAAAGAGCATTCTCTTTCTGTCAGATAGAGAGACCCCTCTCTGAGTGAGACAGAAAAAGCATTCTTTTTCTATCAAATAGAGAGACCCCTCTCTCTGTGTCAGGCAGAGATCATCCTTCAGTTCCAGTCAGGTAGAGAGACCCCACTCTTCCAGTCAGGTACAGAGACCCCTCTCTTCCAGTCAGGTACAGAGACCCCTGTCTGTGAGCGCCGTCATACGCATCTACGTTCCTTCCTTCCGCATGGTCTACTTTGGCGGGTGGAGACACGCCGTGTGTGACTCCTGTTCCTACGTTGGCTCGGTGGGGAAGGGCATCTCTTCCACTGCGGTAGAGTGACTCTTATCTCCAAGTGAGACGGAGAGACCATCCCTACCAGTCCGGTAGAGAGACCGACCTGTCTGTATCAGGGCAGCAGATAGACTCCTCTGTGTGAGTGACACAGAGAGATCCCTCACTTCCAGTCAGGTAGAGAGACCGCTCTCTGAGTGAGACAGAAAAAGCATTTTCTTTCTGTCAGACAGAGAGACCCCTCTTCTGTGTCAGACAGAGATCACCTTTCAGTTCCAGTCAGGTAGAGATCACCTTTCAGTTCCAGTCAGGTAGAGAGACTCCTCTCTTCCAGCCAGGTAGAGAGATCCCTCTCTTCCAGTCAGGTAAAGAGACCCCTTTCTTCCAGTCATGTAGAGAGACCCCTCTCTTCCTGTCAGGTACAGAGACCCCTCTAAGAGTGAGACAGAAAATACATTCTCTTTCTGTCAAATAGAGAGACCCCTCTCTCTGTGTCAGGCAGAGATCATCCTTCAGTTCCAGTCAGGTAGAGAGACCCCACTCATCCAGTCAGGTACAGAGACCCCTCTCTTCCGGTCAGTTAGAGAGACCCTGCTCTTCCAGTCAAGTAGAGAGACCCTTCTTTTCCAGTCAGGTACAGAGACCCCTGTCTGTGAGACCCATCTCTTCCTGTCAGGTAGAGTGACTCTTATCTCCAAGTGAGACGGAGAGACCATCCCTTCCAGTTGGGTAGAGAGACCGACCTGTCTGTATCAGGGCAGCAGATAGACTCCTCTGTGTGAGTCACACAGAGAGATCCCTCACTTCCAGTCAGGTAGAGAGACCGCTCTCTGAGTGAGACAGAAAAAGCATTTTCTTTCTGTCAGACAGAGACCCCTCTCTCTGTGTCAGACAGAGATCACCTTTCAGTTCCAGTCAGGTAGAGATCACCTTTCAGTTCCAGTCAGATAGAGAGACCACCGTCTCTGAGTGAGACAGAGACCATTTACGTCCAGTCAGGTAAAGAGACCTTCCTCTCCTAGTGATATGGAGAGACCCCTCCCTTCCAGTCAGGTAGAGAGACCCCTCTCTGAGTGAGACAGAAAAAGCATTTTCTTTCTGTCAAATTAAAAGACCCCTCTGGCAGAGATTATCCTTCAGTTCCAGTCAGGTGGAAAGACTCCTCTCTTCCAGCCAGGTAGAGAGATCCCTCTCTTCCAGTCAGGTACAGAGACCCCTGTCTGAGAGACCCTTCTCTTCCAGTAAGGTAGAGAGACCACTGGCTTCCAGTGAGGTAGAGTAACTCTTATCTCCAAGTGAGACGGAGAGACCATCTCTTCTAGTCAGGTAGAGAAACCCCTCTCTGAGTGAGACAGAAAGATCACTCTCTTTCTGTCAGACAGAGAGACCTCTCTCTCTGTGTCAGGCAGAGATCACCTTTCAGTTCCAGTCAGGAAGACAGACCCCCGTATCTGAGTGAGACAGAGAGACCATTCTCTTCCAGTCAGGTAAAGAGACCTTCCTCTCCAAGTGAAATGGAGAAACCCCTCCCTTCCAGTCAGGTAGAGAGACTCCTCTCTGAGTGAGACAGAAAAAGCATTTTCTTTCTGTCAAATTAAGAGACCTCTCAGGCAGAGATCCAGTCAGGTAGAGAGACCCCACTCTTCTAGTCAGGTACAGAGACCCCTCTCCTCCAGTCAGGTAGAGAGACCCCTCTTTTCCAGTCAGGTAGAGAGATCTCTCTCTATCAGTCAGGTAGCGAGACCCCTCTCTGAGTGCGACAGAAAGATCATTCTTTTTCTGTCCGATAGAGAGACCCCTCTCTCTGTGTCAGGCAGAGATCACCTTTCAGTTCCAGTCAAGAAGCGAGACCCCCCGTCTCTGAGTGAGACAGAGAGACCTTTCTCTTCCAGTCAGGTAGAGAGACCCCTCTCTGAGTGAGACAGAAAAAGCATTTTCTTTCTGTCAAATAGAGAGAACCCTCAGGCAGAGATCATCCTTCAGTTCCAGTCAGGTAGAGAGACTCAGGTACAGAGACACCTCTCTTCCAGTCAGGTAGAGAGACCCCTCACTGAGTGAGACAGAAAAAGCATTCTCTCTGTCAAATAGAGAGACCCCTCTCTGTGTGTCAGGCAGAGATCATCCTTCAGTTCCAGTCAGGTAGAGAGACTCCTCTCTTCCAGTCAGGTAGAGAGACCCTTCTCTTCCAGACAGATAGGCAAAACCATATCTGAGTGAGAAAGAAAGAGCATTCTCTTTCTGTCAGATAGAGAGAACCCTCTCTGACTGAGACAGAAAAAGCATTCTCTTTCTGTCAGATAGAGAGACCCCTCTCTCTGTGTCAGGCAGAGATCATCCTTCAGTTCCAGTCAGGTAGAGAGACCCCATACTTCTAGTCAGGTACAGAGACCCCTCTCTTCCGGTCAGGTAGAGAGACCCTACTTATCCAGTCCAGTAGAGAGACCTGTCTTTTTCAGTCAGGTACAGAGACCCCTGTCTCGGAGAGACCCTTCTCTTCCAGTCAGGTAGAGAGACCCGTGTCTTCAAGTCAGGTAGAGTGACTCTTATCTCCAAGTGAGACAGAGAAACCATCCCTTCCAGTCAGGTAGAGAGACCCCTCTCTGAGTGAGACAGAACAATCATTCTCTTTCTATCAGACAGAGAGACCCCTCTCTCTGTGTCAGGCGGAGATCACCTTTCAGTTCCAGTCAGGTAGAGAGACCCCCGTCTCTGAGTGAGACAGAGAGACCCTTTCCTTCCAGTCAGGTAGAGAGACCCCTCTCTGAGTGAGACAGAAAAAGGATTTACTTTATGTCAAATTAAGAGACCCCCCAGGCAGAGATCATCCTTCAGTTCCAGTCAGGTAGAGAGACTCCTCTCTTCCAGTCAGGTAGAGAGACCCTTCTCTTCCAGACAGATTGACAGAACCGTCTCTGACTGAGACAGATCTCTTTCTGTCAGATAGAGAGACCCCTCTCTCTGTGTCAGGCAGAGATCATCCTTCAGTTCCAGTCAGGTATTAGAGAGACCCCTAACATCCAGTCAGGTAGAGAGACCCCTCTCTTCCTGTCAGGTACAGAGACCCCTCTCTGGGTGAGACAGAAAAAAGTATTCTCTCTCTGTCAAATAGAGAGACCCCCCTCTCTCTGTGTCAGGCAGAGATCATCCTTCAGTTCCAGTCAGGTAGAGAGACCCTTCTCTTTCCAGTCAGGTAGAGAGACCCCTCTTATTCCAGTCAGGTAGAGAGACCCCTGCCTTCCAGTCAGGTAGAGAGACCCCTCTTTTCAAGTCAGGTAGAGAGACCCCTGCCTTCCAGTCAGGTAGAGAGACCCCTGCTTTCCAGTCAGGTAGAGAGACGCCTCTCTTCCAGTCGGGTAGAGAGACCTTTTCTCCAAGTGAGACGGAGAGACCCCGACCTTCCAGTCCAGGTGGAGGCAGAGTGACTACGTATACAGCAGGTAGGCCTGTCGAGGCCGGCACGCACGTACACGAACCTTAGTTAGTGTGGTAGGACATTGCAGAGCAAGCTGCTCCAGTTGTTTTTGGGTTCGTACAAGTGTCCTGCTCGTAGCGACCCTGCTTTCTACGAATTCTGTCTGTAACATGAACGAATACGCTACATAATTTCGGAACCCATACTTACCTATGCGCGTGCATGTGTACGTACGTACTCTAGCGTCTTTGATGAAGCACGTTCTGGACCACGCGGCTGCATGCACTAGTGTAGCTGCAGCGCTGTACTAAGCTGCCTTGTTGCTTAAGTTCACCTCCCGCCTTTGTGCGCAGGTAGGCCTATTTGAAATGACGTTCGAATTGAAATGGTGCACACCTAGTACGGTTTGTTATTAAAACCAGTACAGCTAGCTAACTGCTGTGAAACGAACGACGCGGTATGGTACGATTTGCGTCCAATAAAGATTCTCTGCTTTTTTTTTTTTTTTATGAACAACTCAGTGAAGCATAGGCTCGTTAGCCACGGCTTGGGGATTTTTGATAACACTGGATTTTACAATATTTGCCCATGCATCTGATGGGTCACATTTGCGCAGGCGAATGAAAAGTGCGCGCAATGATGTTGAAGAGAAGCATAGTTTAGGAGGGTGGGGCTGTGTTGTGCACAGCGGCAATGTATCACGTGAATGTGATAATATTCAATTGTGTTCACGTGAGACCTCTCGTACGCAGACCTAAACATTCATGTTCCACTTTCGTTCAATAATTCCGCGCATGCGTAAGCGCTGCCAAACTTGGACAGTTTGTAACTTTGTTTCCAGTGGAGGAGAAAATACAAAAGTTAGTTCCACAATTAGAGTACGGCTTCCTCTACAGGTCTGATAATTCAAAGTTAGCTTTTAACAATGTCAATTAACAGAAACTAATCAACTCCGTTTTAAACGTTTGGCTTCGTTAGTCACCACGCAAGATGGTAAGCTGTTCATTGGCACGATTATTGGATGCTTCTTTGCATAGATTCACCGTGATATTGGTGATTAATTTGCAATAGCTTGACTTTCAGCAGGGGTTTCCCCACAAAAACCACATATAAGATAGATCACGTGATAAGTAATTTTAATAGTTATAAAAATTAATTTTTACACACTTCCTGGGTGGTACTGAATGTTGATCATAGCATTGGCATGTTTTTAATAAACCGATAACTAACTTTTAATAACTACACATTCATAACTTAAGCTAATGATTGGCATGATTTTTGGTTTAAACAGCATAATTTTACCATGTTCAGTTCTGGAGTTATGCCAATTCAAAGATTTTGCGCGACTTTTGGATCACCCTGTATGTGCTACTCAGACCCCAAGATCCAGCACCATGCTACATATATGTATAAGACCTTGATCGTCATGCAGGTGCATTCTGCATCTCCTGCTCTCCAAAACGAGCTCCATGCATGGAAAAAGAAAATATCTTGGCCAGGGAGAATATTAGATGTTGTGCCCCTTACCCACCGCCACCACCACCAGGATAAAGTGACAGAGGCGTTGACATTGTGTATTTCTTGTTATTAAACATGTTGTAATCATATGCAATAGGGACATATATCATTGGTAGCCATATTTAATTGTATTGACTGCACTACCGTTTTCGCCTTGGGTGCTAGTTGTCAGGGTTCACGACCTACCACCCTGACAAAGGATGAAAAGAGACTGAATAACGGGAGCCTCCAGGTCTAGAATGACGTTTATGCGGACCTTATGCTATATATAATGTGTACTGTGCACGTATTCCTTGGTCTGGTGCGGTGATGGAAATCTAGCAGTTGGGAGGAAGGAGCGGCGCGCAGGCTGCAGCTAGATTGATCCTTCACACTAGTTGATAATCAAAAGTACTGAAATTTCATGCGAATACCTCGCAAACTTCTAGCTAACATCGCTCCCTCATGCCCCCTGGCTGGTGGCCCGGCGCGAGGATCACCATATTTCCTGGATCCGCCACAAAGCGGCAAGTGGCCCTATCACGGTTAAGTTATATCAGCCTAAGTGTTCATCATAGAGATATCACACAATTGCATAGGTGCTAGATTGATGGAAAATTTATGCGTATTTAATACCGGGGGTAATGAAAAACCAGCCCTTCGGCAAGTGCTCTCCAATGTATGGGAGAGCTACCGAAGTAGCAACAACCACATCAAAGGGTTTTGTCAAAACAAATGACCAGTGCATGTTCGAGCCAGCTGCAAGGCTAACAAAGCTGGCAAATGTACATGTATATGCATGTACACGACTAACTATTTCTTCTAAACAATTGAGGTTCTACTCTAACTCTATATGTACATCAGATATTTTTTAAGTGCATTTATTGTCAGACGTACGGGGTGTGTTCGTATTCTGACGAGGCAAAAAGCCACCCCCTTAATTTTCGGCGGCAAAACGTATATCTTATTACTTTACAGCGTGCGTGTGCTATCATGCATACCGCACTCTCCGCAAAAACTTCTCTATATATACAGTGCTGCTTTGTGGCGATATGTATATTATATTCTTCGTTCTGCGTCCTGGCGAAGGGGCCGTTCATAAATTACGTCACGCAAAAGGGGGGGGGGGGGAGGGGGTCTGAACAATTGTGACGGTTTGTGACGGGGGGGAGGGGGGGGTTAGGCTGGCGTGATGTCACATTTTGAATTAAAATTCATTGTCGTGGTCTATGATGCACGACGGTATAAACGGTTACTAAAATTGATTCATGCCGTGGATATCATAATATTGATCTACGAGCTCGATGATGGCATCAGTACAGGCAGTCCACTTGCATTTGCCTTTTCGGCCGGTCGTGCAAGATCTGCTCTCTCTATTTCGCTAAAACGTGATGCTGCAGAAACATATGGTGATTCATAAGCGAGACAAGCCAATAAGAGCTAGTTGCTGCCTAGTTGGGCATTGCCTGACTACCGGCGCGTTTGACCAAACCGAGTTATTATATTATATTAGAGTCACGCGCATCAAGTTGCTGCCCTATATCTGAGGCACAGAGATGAGATAAAGTTGACTGCCTGAAACAGGCTAGGCAGTCTGGATTGGTAAAAACCACTTTGACCTCGAAGGTAGGTACTTTAATAAATTGCGTTTGCGTAGGCGGTGATCTAAATTTCGTCGAAAATTGTGACCGTATTTAGGATTTCTCTACGAGTGCTTAAGAAGACGCGCGCTTTGTAAAGTTGCTTGCAAGGTATTTAGGACTTTATTGCTAGAATACAGAACAAAAGGGGTTGCCCGATACACTCTTGGTATCTAAATGTAAGCCAGCATACGGCGCTATTTTGTGTGCCTCGTTGATTTCCATAGTAATCGGTCACGATTAGCCATTCCCTAGATTCTTAAAGCACTCACTTGAGGAAGCATTTTCCATGTTTATTAGGCCCTAGCCTATATCAGGATAAAATTTCATGAGCTTTGGATGGTGCCCAAGGGTCCATTTATCGGCACTGGTGCTTACTGTTGGATTGCTTAGAGCTTGACATAATAATGCTTAACCTGGTATTTCTGTGTTAGAGCCCTGGGAATTAAACTTATTTTTTGTATTTTCAACGCATAGACTATCTGTTTTGTTTATGTGTCAAAGAGTTGTGTGATAGTTCTATTTAATACGCACCGAATTCGTCAAGGCACGCGTTAGTTATGGAAAGTATTGTACAGCATGGACCGCCATATCATTAAAAACAGCTCAATCATAAAAATATAATGGTGCCCACACAGCGTATTTTTCAAGACAATATTTTCATGTTAGTGTATCCTAGCTATGCAGTAACATTGAGAAATACATCTACCCATAACCAGCATATGCCCAGTTATTGAAGTAGCTTTGGATCAAATGGCAGGTGCTCTCCCTGAACCTTGAACTACAAAATTCTGCATGCTACAACAGAACAAGATATTAAGATAATAGATATTGTAGTACACTAGCTACTTGAAGTATACATGTATAGTAGACTCAGTTGCATGGCTACCTTGAAGGTATATTAGCTCATCTATCACCATCCATTGTTCACCAAGTATGTTTGCTGAACACAATGCACCCTGGGCCTGGCTAATTACCTTTATAGAAAAGCATCTAATGTTAAATGATGGAAACGTAAGATGTATGGAACAATGCAGTGGTTGTGTGCACACTCTCAGAACAAGCAAGAAAATATAGCCCGGTTAAATTTTGCATCTGACAAGCTTAGAGAGTAAAGTCAGTTAGTAAACAACATGAAAACAACATTTCTATATTGCAAGATCAGCAACTTAAAGATAAGATTCAAAAGAAGGAGAACAGTTCAAGGAGGAAGATAGAAAAGAAGTTGCAATGTGTGGCAGAAAAGGAAGTGGAATTATCAAATGAGTTTCCTAATATCTCATAATGAAAAAAAAATTAATGTAATATTTTTGAAGCGATTTATCCAACGTGTCAGTTATTTGTAATAATAAAATAATGAAGGTAAGCATAAACAATGCACAATAAGTTACTATACTAATAAAACGATATAGAATCCATAACAGAAGCAGCATTTCCACATTGTACTGCAACTGATTGCCTTTGTAGCAAGTAAGAGCCTACATAGCACTCTCCTGATGCCTGCCTAAGGTGATGGTCAAGCTCTCTCCTGATGTCTCAATGGCTATGGGCGTGATCAGTTATTAATGGTCTGTATATTGAACACCTATGGTATGTGGATCATCAAATGGACAAATATGTGTAAATCAATCAAAGAAGTCTCAAGTTCCTAAAGTAGTTATTATACATTGGAAGAATGATGAATGTGAATAAATAGGGGAGAACATTATGATATCGCTATACGGGCTCTTGCCGTATTGGCAGCTAGATTATATAATGAGACACCTAAATTTAGATGTAATGTGTATTTGACTCTGTGAACCTTATAAAGAGTACCTATGTTGTATTTTATGCAAATATGGCATCATTATCTTGAATACTTTTACAGTAGCTGCATGGAGAAGTCAAGCGGTCACAGTTTTTTATATCGCGGTCCATTCACATCGCGTACATTGTTAGTCACCAGCGACGTAATGTTTGAAACGTAATAACTTTTGAAATAGTAATCTGTTTTCCGTGGCAAAAGCATATTTTTGATGCATTCAATTTGCTCTTTTAGGCTATGCATAAAAGTTCTAGTTTTATTCATTTTCAAAAATTTATTAAAGTACCTATCGAAGGGGGTAGCCCCGCGGCCTAGCACGACTGAAGAAAACCTTCATGCAGGCGACGATGTATGATGTATTATTGACAGTAGTGTGTTCGACTTCAATGGAGTTGCCCGCATGCGAAAACTGTTTCTTTGAACTTTGGTTGCATTACGGCGCGAAACTGGCCAAATATGCACGCTCGATCGCGAAGCGATTTATGATTATTCATGAAGGGGGGGGGGGGGGGGGGGGAGCAAATGTGACGTAATTAAGAGGGGGGGGAGAGGATTATTGTGACGGTTGGGGGGGAGGGGGTCCAAAACAGCCTTAATTTGTGTGACGTAATTTATGAACGGCCCCGAACCGTACATGTGCCACAAATGAACCAGAACCACTTGTACATATGTCACACCCCGACACTGGAAACCTAATGACTATATACGAAACGGAAGTTCGCACAAGTTCGGAGACGAGCAATACCACAGTAGCGGTACCTTTTCTGTATCTCTTACAAACAGAGGCGTGCCTTCGGGGCCGTTCATAAATTACGTCACACAAATTAAGGCTGTTTTGGACCCCCTCCCCCCCCCCCTCCGTCACGGAACCGTCACAATAATCCTCTCCCCCCCCCTCTTAATTACGTCACATTTGCTCCCCCCCCCCCCCCCCCCCCCTTCATGAATAATCATAAATCGCTTCGCGATCGAGCGTGCATATTTGGCCAGTTTCGCGCCGTAATGCAACCAAAGTTCAAAGAAACAGTTTTCGCATGCGGGCAACTCCATTGAAGTCGAACACACTACTGTCAATAATACATCATACATCGTCGCCTGCATGAAGGTTTTCTTCGTGCTAGGCCGCGGGGCTACCCCCTTCGAGGTCAAAGTGATTTTTACCAATCCAGACTGCCTAGCCTGTTTCAGGCAGTCAACTTTATCTCATCTCTGTGCCTCAGATATAGGGCAGCAACTTGATGCGCGTGACTCTAATATAATATAATAACTCGGTTTGGTCAAACGCGCCGGTAGTCAGGCAATGCCCAACTAGGCAGCAACTAGCTCTTATTGGCTTGTCTCGCTTATGAATCACCATATGTTTCTGCAGCATCACGTTTTAAGCGAAATAGAGAGAGCAGATCTTGCACGACCGGCCGAAAAGGCAAATGCAAGTGGACTGCCTGTACTGATGCCATCATCGAGCTCGTAGATCAATATTATGATATCCACGGCATGAATCAATTTTAGTAACCGTTTATACCGTCGTGCATCATAGACCACGACAATGAATTTTAATTCAAAATGTGACATCACGCCAGCCTAACCCCCCCCTCCCCCCCGTCACAAACCGTCACAATTGTTCAGACCCCCTCCCCCCCCCTTTTGCGTGACGTAATTTATGAACGGCCCCTTCCGCCCAACCTGAGGACCAACGAGGCGCTTGGAAACGGAAGACTGGACTTCCACGTCATTGTTCTCTCCTTCAAACAACTTTGCGATGACCGCTCTCTACCTCATGTGGAGTACATTTCGGGTGCATCCACGACATGGACTACTGGGAGGAACCTTCTCTTCGAGACGGCCATGAAGAGGAACACCACCTATTTGTACTACATATTTATGGACGATGATGTCATGGTAGTGGATAACAAAAATGCAGAGGCGTGGAGAAGGTTCGAAGGATTTTTACAGTCTGTGGAACCAGCTGTTGTGGGACTTGATTTGCCTAGCCAAAATTTGGCAGAGAGGATACATCAAATTCACAAAGACAGGAGTTGCTTTAGAGACGATTTGGAGTATGTGTACGTGGCGGGCCTGTGGTATGATGCCATGGTTAACGCCTTTCATCACAAAGCAGTGAAGTACCTTCTACCTTACGACGCCACATTTGACCAGAAGACATGGTGGGCCAGTCAGATGGCCCTTATTGTTAGAAGTGAAATACTTTTCAGAGGTCAAGTAGTGCTACATGGAGTGATACGATCTGTAGGCTCCCAAAACAGGCCTTACCCCAGGGATCTCAACTTTACTCCAGATATGTACACACAGTTCACGAAAGGTTTAGATGCACGTATTGTCCCAGGATGTAATACCACAATGTGCAAAGATCATGATTAGCCAATGGATAGCGTTCGGCAACAATCACGGGTGGGACTCCTCCACGCTGTGTTTACCTCCCCCTCCGCCACATGATCCAGTTGAACCTTGTCGATACCAGTGTAATCTCCTTCAATGACCATATACTAATGATCATATACTTTTAAAGCCAATAATAAAGGTATACGTACGCGTGCTGATATAGAGTATCATGCTTATTTTTGTTTAAATATTTATCATCATGGAATATGCATGGATAGATTATGTACATGTATGCTATTCATTCAAGGTGCAATAAATAGTAACGTTGCTATGTAGATCTAAAATAAGAATACCTATTAGGGTTATGGCCTCCCCCATCCTCTCCAACAAAATCCTACTCGGCTTAGATGTATTTACGTTCACTCTCAGTTTTTTCAATTTTAATCCAGTGTTCAACCTATTCTGGTTGTCTCAATATGTCTAATACAAAGATCAAAGCATTGAGTCATGACTGATTTATTGAGGCCATAGATAACTGTAGCTGTGCATGTCCATAACTGTAGCTGTGTATGCGCCCCCCCCCCCCAGTGCTTTCAGCATTATGTACACTTATGGGAGAATTTTTTGAATAAACTATATGAGCATTTAAAATATACATCATAGAGTGAGAGAATTAATTAAACAGAACAACTGGTTGTACAACAAATGATTCATTATGTGATGAAATACTATAAGGTAGTGTGCAGCTAAAACTGTAACATTAATAATCTACCGCCTTTTTGGGCAGGACAATTATTCAGCACACACAACCAAAATCAGAGATCTATGGTCCTGTTAATACCCTGTATAACCTTTTGAATCATGGACACAATTAGATACCTTCACCTAACTAGTGCAAGCTAGTAGAATTAACATACACGAGAGTTGACGTTGAAACTCAATGGTCAGGTGCTCATCACTCAGTAGGTCTGGCCAAATTTGCAGCTTGGATTGTCATTTTCCCTATTGTTGATTGTTACAACTGAAAGCAGTATGTATCTCAATTGCCTTGTGCAGACTGTGAAGAACCATGGGCATTTTCTGGATTATGGGTGTTCTTAGAACACTCAGCATCCAGAATGTTGTGAGTCATAATCTCTGGCAGCAAGCATTCAACGTAGAATGTGGTCAGCAAATAGAGGCCGGGGTTCTTATATATCCTTTCCACATATAAACCTTTCTGAGTCCAGACTACAAAAGCTCCTGTCACTACATATACCAAGTTGTCCCTGCACTTGTGTATAGCACTTGTGTGTGTGTTTTTTTAAGTCCACTTTTATCATTAAATGAATGATTCCCGGCATCAGTGCTAGTTCTTGAGGATTTATGTCCTTGTATTATAGTGGGCATTTCACCTATAATAACCCTATTCCACAGCATACACATATTCTATAAAATCATCATGCAGGGCTTGCACCTAAATGTGGATAAAGAGGATTTATTACAAACCCAGCTGGGACACATTTGAATCCTTGATGTGACTGTTGCATCTGAGCTGTATACTGCTGCTTCTCTTCATGATCGATTCCCAATCTAATAGCAGAAATAAAACTTAAGTCTTTATCAACAAGTAGCGCTTTAATCAGATTGCGTGGATTGCCAGGAAAGAATTTCATGAAATGAAGATGCAGTAATCTGCCCTTTTTGTTGCTCATGCCACTCCCTGCATTCTCTTTGTTTGCATGTTTGCAACTCTATAATTTTACAATATTGTTATGTTATTAAAAACTTCACTGGCCTTTTTAAGTAACTGCTCACCATTTAAGCCTTTTTATATACAGTGCTGTCAAGGCAAGGGAAGAGAAGACAATGGTGTGGTGATTTCATCATACATGGTTGCAGTAACAGGTAATAGGTTAATGGCTTTGTCAGACACAGCTATATAGTAACAGATGACACTGAATCAGTTGTAGGTGGACTTTCAGCTGTTGTTGCAAGGAAGGGTGAGACTGTGAATATACATGAATTGGGAGCAACTTTGTGAATCGCACTTAATAAGATGCCGGGTGTTAATCTATTTTAGGACTATCATGAGGACCAGTTGCAAATGTATTACTGCTCGCGATCTTTGATGAAAGTGCTGCATGACCCTTGCATTTAACAGGCATCTTTTGCTGATTTTTTTTCATCAAACTGTTATGTACAGGCTACACAAAGTCAATGTCAATCACCTCAGAGGGATTTACCTGCAGAATAGAACCACACACATATTTAAAAATAGCAACAAATTCTTTCACCCTATACTTCTACTTCTTACATTGTCCACAAACGACTTATTCCACTCACAAGGAAGTGAGGTACATGATGGCTTAGTATATCCCAATTTGCATGCAGCAACATGGGCTGCGCACGTCACTGACCTAATCTGTGCACAAATGCATGGAAGACACTGAATATATATATGCACATAAATTAGTTGTGCAACTACGTCCAACTATGATCTTACCCCGCCATGTAATTGCAATGAGCTGCATTCACAGAGCCATCTTGTTTTTAAAACAAAATAACGCATGCTTCATAACCTTGGTCAGGTCAGTGCCTTTTGACTTGGATTTAACTTTGCCTTAAGACACACGTACCTGTTAAGTTCATAAGAAAAAAAACTGTTTGAACATAACCATTGTAAAAGTAGTTGCATGCTTCAAGTGACTTGTAAGCCTTCAGAGTTTCCTGAGTTATATGTATAAATGTCGCCAAATTGTAAATCTGGCCATGTGGTAGCATCATTAATCTCATCAATGCCGTAAGGATCGGGAAACACTTCACTATCGATCTGCAGCTTCACAAGGTACCGTTTCCGCGCTAAATGATCAAGAGAACTTTTTTTTTACAAAAGGAAGTCGACTCCATCCTTTTACGCGCGAGGTCCGGGTACGAAAAAATGGTCCTCACATGCGCGAGGAATCATGTCACATGACATTCGATGGTACGCCCACGTTGGAAAAGGGTATTATATATATATAAGAGCTCTTTCATGGTCACATGACGTTATCGTGTCCGCCATATTGGTGCTCGGCTGAAATTGGTGCTCGGCTGAAATTGGAGTCTGCGTTGTCGACCACTGTTTGACCAATTCTATGGTAGCCAAGGGTGCAAGATGGTACAGGCATAGATTAAAGGTCTTTAATCTATGGTACAGGATACCTAAGGACTTCACCAAGGCTAAACCTGCACAGTCACTGTATAGTGAGTTTGACCCAGATTGGCTGCCTTCACTGAATCTAACGGTTGTATGTAAAAAAAAACAGCGACATTAAACTATAATCTGCCGTAGCCACACCCTCGCGCTCCGCAAAGCGCGAGGGTGTGGCTCAGCAAGAACAAAAAGTGCATTGTACCTCGAGTTGCTGCAGACAATGTGATTGTACGTTTCTATTTAGACATTACTTACCCGTCCTGTAGTCGCATACTTTCCCTAGACGATAGGCATGCGTTTGTACGCTTTCCACAAACAAATTAAACTGCTCCAGAGATTTATAGGCTTTGAACTGTTTGCTAGTTATAAAACTGGTCTGCAGTACTAAATACGATATCAAATCGCATGCACTAACTGGTCCGACCATAGATCGTCCGACTTATCTCCATCTCAGTCCAATGAAGACAGATGAGAACGGATCTGGCCCACCAATGCTTTCGATTCTATCCAGATATCGAGCAATTGCGTCTGGAGGCAAGCTATCTGCATACAAAGACAGCTTTGACATGCTTTACGTTTAAAAGAGCCGAATACCCGAGCACCAATATGGCGGATAATTGATTACGTCAACTAATATACTCACTTGATTGCTCACGGTTGTTCAATTCCATTGAAATATTGGAAACTAGGTTTAGAAAAGTAATATTGAAACGTACTTGCGTCATCCCTTAGCAACCACCCCGACAACGAAATGACCTTTGGAATGTACAGCAAAACACGGTAACTACATGTCCAATTGACAAGTTTATTGCACAGTATAGTACTATGACCTGTACTCTTTGTTTGGTGCTAATCACGTGCTCGGCCCGCGCTTCCACAAAGAACTACGATCTGTGGCCTTCGTTAGGCCACTCCAATAAGATTCCTTGTTTTTTCCATTTTAATAGGACATAAAAGGCATGCGGGCGGGCGGTTCATTATTCATTATTCATTATTATAAATTGATACATGTATTAAACACAAAACACGTTATGCAACGTCTTTAATATTAAAAAATTAAACGAAACTAAAGGAGCTCTTTACGGAAGGATGCTCAACAGCTCACACGCCCTGGCCCACTAGAAGATTCAATGCGAAGCAGTCATGTAACGGAGCGACGTTACGTAAATGTATACCGGGGTATACCGTTTTCTTTATTCTATTATCTATGCTGGTGCCCACCTCCGCTTTAACTAAATGTATCCAGGACTCTATAGATGTGCTTGGAAGACGTGATCGAGTAGAATCTATACAAAAAAAAATCGCGAAAGCAGTGTTCTGCTTCAATATTCCAAGGAAGTAAAGTAGTTTTTCTAGACGAACACGCAACAGATACGTTCAACATAGCCATTTTTTTATGTCTATGATTAAAATAATGGATGTTACGTGACACGTGATCTAATAATGAATGAAAACATGCGGTACCAAATAATGGTGCGGGCGGGAAATGGGAAACAAGGAATCTTATTGTAGTGGCCTTAGCGGCCTACCTCAAAAGAACACCTCTCAGAAAGTATGGATTTCCCACGACTTCCAGCAAGAAACTCCGAAAAAACAACGTGGAAGGTATAGCTAAGGCATGTGTGTTCCGTTTTTTTTTGTGTAGGCTAATCGAGAACGATAATTTTTGCTACGTTACACACGAACAAAACTAACCATTTTTTTAGCGGTTTTCGAGCGCTTACATGTATGTTGTTATCGTTTTGAGTGGTGGTAAAAGTGGTGCTGTACTAAGTGTTAGTAAGTGGTGCTTTGCTATGGACACATGTTGTTAGAGCTTGTCATTCATGGTGTGGTACTGGTGGGAACTTTGCATCAGCCCCAATAATAGGCAAAATCCTGTAGTGTATGGGGCTTTAAAAATACTGTTAACTAAGAAGAAAAAAATAGTTGGCAAACTTTACTGTTCTACCGGTATAGGGACTTGCAAGAGGCACTCATCAGGAGGGCTGCTAGAAACGTCTCTCCTCAATATACCGGTATCAGCTGCCATATGCATTTCACTTCTGGTAGGAGAACTGCTCCATACAAGAACTTCAAATGTACTGGCTGCACAGTGAACCATCACACCACTCAATAGCAGCAGTATCAATTCTAGAGCACATTTTGCTTCTGAGGGAGACATGAGCTTTTCTAAGTGGCAACATGGATGCAATGTTTCACTTCTGGTTGGAGAACTGCTCCATTCAAGAAATCCAAGCTATGATGCATTTAGCACAAATGAATGCATTGCATGGGAACTCTACTGGCTGTGAGAGGAGTTCCAAACAGAGAGGACATTCTAGCTTGCTTAAACAACACAATTCGTGCCATTGGGGGCCTAGGACAATCAGGACGGTGTGTACAGTTGATGGGACAATTACATGTATGTGTCTGATAAGTGTGCTTGGCCACTCCGCCCGGTTGATGGGTTTGATGAAAAGTATATGCAATCTTATACAATTGTGCATGTACACCTTTCACAATGTTACTTGTACCTTACACTCCTGAGCTTGGTAGGCTAGTGTAACAATGTAGTACTGCATGTATATATGTTGCGCCTGCGCACGGAAATGCCCGCGTAATAATTTCATTAGGAGGGTTGCTTAGCTACGTAGTACGGCAATGTTGTAAGTGCATTTGTTGTGAAGTTACTATTAAAGTTGCCCGTTGACCCACGTAACACTAGCAACTAGAATAGGGCAACTTTTCTTTTTTTTTTTTTTTTTGGAACACGCTTTATTTTTGCTCAACACTGTTGTCCAGTGATGCCGCGGCCAGCACAGACCGTCCGTGACCGTATAGATTTGACGGTTTTTGACGGCCGACCGTGACCGTGACCGGGAAGCTTACTGATCACGTGATTAAACCGTGAAAAATAATTGGCCGTCAATTTTATTTGCTGGCCGTCCGTGACCGTCAGAACTTTTGACGGTCCATTTTAAGCCTCACGTGCATTTTTTTTTTTTTACGGCGTGGCAAATGTCGTTTGAATGAAAAGAGGCGTAGAAGAAACGCATCTTTCCAAGAAAGCTAAAACCTTAGAGGATAAGCCACCAGATAGCGCGGTGAAGTCTGCAGTACACCAGACTGGCGCGAAATTCACCAACACGTGGCTATGGAACCATTTTAAGTTGTCCCCTCGCCATGACAAATGGGCTCTATGCTCTGTTTGCGAAAAAGAAGGTGCTATTGCGTGGATTCCACGTGCAGATGGTTCTACTAGCAAAATGAAAAGACATCTTATTGAGGAGCACGATGTGTAAGTTATGTACGCCGGGCATATGTGCTTGCTTGTGTAATATGCCGTTAAATAATGTAGGAATGAACCTACACGTATTGCTGAGGAGTCTCCTGCAGTCCTAAAGCAGGATTTAATGAGAAGTGGTCCATGTCTTGATAAATATCTAGTGCCACGTTTCACGCAAGAGGAGCATAAACAAGCACTGGTACTTATGGTTAAAGCTCACTCTGCAGCACTTATGCCTCCGTCAGCAAATGACATCCCTGAATTTCGCCAGTACATAGAGTTTATTTCAAAAGGTCAATTTTCATTGCCTCATCGAACCAAAACAGCTGAGTTAGAGGACTTACTTTTTTTGGAAACAAGAAAGAAAGTATGTTGCTAGTTTGCTACATATATTGCTTTTTAATGTGGGTTAATTTTTCCTCCCCTTTACAAATCAGATTGTCAGTAGTGTCAAACGAGCTACTTCCATAGCTTTAACATCTGATAGTACATCATTGCCCACTGGAGAATCATACGTAGCTGTTACAGGCCACTGGATTGACAGAACACCATGTGAGAAGGCTGCAGCTGGTCTATTCAAGTGGAGGCTAGTGTCTGCTGTATTAGCTGTGTCAGTCGACAATGGTAAGTCAATCTTTTAATCGTATTTTATTTTAGAGTGTATTGTATTTAGAATCTCACACTGCTGAGAATATCTCTAGTCTATTGAAGGAGTGTTGTGATTTGAAGTACCACATGGGGACTAGACTTGATAGTGTAACTACAGACAATGGTGCAAACTTTAAAGCTGCTGTGAAGCAGCTACTGGAAGAAAACATCGTTGAGGAAACACCTTCTTGTGCCTGTCATACATTTAATCTCGTCATAAAAGATGCAGTTGATCCATGTAAGTAAATACTATATTGTTGGTATTATCCCTACACAAAACCATATTTTAGGTTCCCCACCATAAAACACGTGATTTAGTCCAACTATTTCGTGATGTAACCAATGCCATTCGAAATAGCTCTCAACGATTAGAACATTTAAAAAAATTGCAGAGGACAAAGATAAAATCAGACAAAGAAACTTTGGATATAATTATTGATGGTTTGTGGTGGATTTTTGTTAGCTGTACTTAAAATTGTTATTGTTTTTAGATACTGAAGGTGCTGAAGGTGTGTTTTCTCATACTGTGGCCCTTACTTTAATAACTTTGGAACTCAACGTATTACATGTTGGAAAGATGTGTAATATTGACACCATTTATCATGGAAGTGTGTCATGAGTTCAACATTTCTTCTCCAAATGAATATCAATGGAATTCTGCAAAGCAGTTGGTTAGAATAATTGTGATGGATTTTGACTTTTAATAGTGTCAGCTACTGAAGCCTCTGCGAGAAATGTCTGTGCTGTTTGAGGGTGAATAGTACCCAACACTGTGTAGCCTCTCTAGGTTGGTCACTAATCTGAATATGGTGCTTGAAGATGTGCGACCCCCACCATCATGGAATTTAGGTTTGTTATTTATGTTAAACGGTTATGTTCATGCATTTATATTATTGTACCTTTTTTATTGAGTGTCTTTTTGTATAAGACAGCATGTCTGGAGTTGGCTTGTAGGTCATAATGCTAGATTTGGACACATGCAACTACACTACAGTTGCCTGTTATAAGTACTAATGATACAATATTAGTAGGACTGTATGTATAATGGAATGTCAACTTGTATATGTTTAGGTGTTGAATACTGGGAAGATTTGCCTGAGGATGTGCTTGAGTGTTACGAAAGTCTCAAATTTGGATTTAGGAATCGGTTTGATCTAACTGATCCACTTCTTACTGTTGCAGCATTAGTTCATCCAGGTCACAAATCTCTCAGTTGGTTACCTCCTGAGTAAAAGGCAGAAGCAATTGAGCATTTTATGGAAGAGTTAGAAAATGTTGCTGAGTCAGACAACACCAATGATTGCACTCAAGTTGTTGGAAACATTTCTACTGATGTAACTGAAAAGAAAATTGCATTAGATGCCTTTTTCAACTTTGAGGTTTGAGATTGAAATTGTGGTTTTTAATATATTATAACTTTACACTCTGTTGACAGTCTGCCGAAGAAGAAATTGTTGGAGTTGGATTGATGGTGAAACGTTTGAAAGAAAAATTGACTGACGAATTTAGGCACTACATGGCAGTTCCCCTCACCAATTGGCGAGTTAATAATGTTATGCAGTGGTGGGGAGAGAATGAGGATAAGTTTCCTAATGTATCCAAGCTAGCTCGCAAGTACCTTGCCATTCCTGCGTCTAGTGCCCCATCTGAGCGAGTTTTCTCCCAGCTGAAACTCATTGTGGAGCGCAAAAGATGGAGGATGGATCCAGCCAGGATTGAATCTGTTCTCTTTCTCAGATGCAATAAAGACTTTCGTTAATTGAATCTGTTTTTTCACACTTGTTCTGCTATACCCATATCTCATGCATATCGTTCATGAACCATTTCTATTGATACGTGCATGCCAAACTTCTATAGCATAAGTAATGACCGCGTCCGTGACCGTATTAGTAAAATTTTGACGGCTGACGGGAGTGACGGCCAGCCGTGAACGTGACCGGATTGAAATCATACGGTCCATCTTTGACCGTGAACGTGACCGTTTATATCCAGACGGCCAGCCGTGAACGTGACCGGATTGTTAAAAGCTGGCCGCGCGGCATCACTGCTGTTGTCTGCATTTACACAACATTTTGTGGGTGTGTAGCTGGTACATCATTGTTTATGTTGGCTTATACTGAGCTAAGAAGGTGTTCTGCCACCTTATACTGATATACAATGTACCCTCCCACGATGGTCAACCACTTATTTCCCACACATTCTACCAAGTTACTTGATGCGGCGCGGTAATCCATCATTTGCTCATATTGCGTTGCAAGCGTGTCATTTATCCATGAAAATGCAACTATCACAGCAAGAGAAAAATTATCGTTCTCGTCTTTTGGTATACATAGCCTTGTGCCCCCATCATTTCTCTTTACAAAAATGCCAAACTTGCCCTGAGTTCTTGCGGGAGCTGCCCGTACAACGTCCGAAAACTGAAGGTCATATTCCAATACACGCGCACATAATTTCATAACTTCTTTATGTACTGACATTACAGTGGAGAACATGATAGTTGGACAAATAATTTTTTTCTCATTACGTTTTACTTTCGAATGGAGTATCTCAGTAGCCTTACATCTTTATTAAAATCTAATTGCACACATCTGTGCCTATACCACTTGGCCATATAAGCTTGAAAAATAAATAAGTCACATGACTTCTAAGGCTCGTTAAATAATTATTTAGTGACCCCTCTTCAAAACAATTTGTTTGTCGAGTTTCTCCGCGCACATTGAATGGATCCCAACGAAATTGGGTTTGTAACTAAAGGACCTACGTACGCAAGTTTTCAGTCTTACGCATCTAACATCGGACTAACCGTTGTGCCGTTTTTCACAAAAAGGCGCCATTGTAGGGCCTAAAGTGTTAAGATCAACGTTTTCCCATGCGCTTTTGATAGCTTGCAGGAGTTTCAGGTTAAATCGTACGATGGGCATTCTATCGATTTAGCTACGGTATGAGCTCATTGCGATAAAACTACCGTACAAAACATGTTTTGAAACATCAGTGGCTTGGTAGTGTCGCCATTTTGAATGATTTCGATTAATTATACTATGAATATAGTTTCAAACACTGCGTCGGTCCGGTTATTTCTGGTTATTCGAATGGCTGAGGGCGTAGCCTGTGTTGATGGAAACGGTTCTTTTGATAACCAAACCGACGAAGCTGCACCTACCGAGTACGAGTCGATCTTCAAGACGGGTTAGCAAGGCTTAAAAAGCGACCGGATGTCTCCACGCCAACTGGCGCGATTGTTGAAGCACTCAGACTCTGGGAAATTCCAGGTACGTACCTGGAATTTCCCAGACTCAGAGTGCTTCAACGGGTACCGGTAGCCGCCAGTTGGGTTTCTTTGGGGAGACTTCCGGTCACTTTTTAAGCTCTGTCCATGTCGATACAGCAGCCTTGCTAGCCTGTCTTGAAGATCGACTCGTACTCGGTAGGTGCAGCTTCGTCGGTTTGGTTATCAAAAGAACCGTTTCCATCAACACAGGCTACGCCCTCAGCCATTCGAATAACCAGAAATAACCGGACCGACGCAGTGTTTGAAATTATATTCATAGTATAGTTAATCGAAATCATTCAAAATGGCGACACTACCAAGCCACTGATGTTTCAAAACATGTTTTGTACGGTAGTTTTATCGCAATGAGCTCATACCGTAGCTAAATCGATAGAATGCCCATCGTACGATTTAACCTGAAACTCCTGCAAGCTATCAAAAGCGCATGGGAAAACGTTGATCTTAACACTTTAGGCCCTACAATGGCGCCTTTTTGTGAAAAACGGCACAACGGTTAGTCCGATGTTAGATGCGTAAGACTGAAAACTTGCGTACGTAGGTCCTTTAGTTACAAACCCAATTTCGTTGGGATCCATTCAATGTGCGCGGAGAAACTCGACAAACAAATTGTTTTGAAGAGGGGTCACTAAATAATTATTTAACGAGCCTTAGAAGTCATGTGACTTATTTATTTTTCAAGCTTATATGGCCAAGTGGTATAGGCACAGATGTGTGCAATTAGATTTTAATAAAGATGTAAGGCTACTGAGATACTCCATTCGAAAGTAAAACTTAATGAGAAAAAATTATTTGTCCAACTATCATGTTCTCCACTGAAGACATGAGATCAACACATGCAGACCTATTTTAGAAGAGGAATGTTAGAAGATATGGAAACTATGTTTGGTTTTTTTATTAGAGTGTAAATACAATAAGATAAAGACCTCTGAAAAGTTACGATGAAACGACTGCGATAATGAGCTCATTAAAGAACCCGTACCGTATGTTCTTAATACGCAACCTAGTTTCCAACTCCAAACAAGTGGCTACTACAGATCTCAGGGCAGTTAAGGCATGGGTTCTCAATAGAAACCATTTTTCTAACATAGTTGCTATGCACTGTGATGTTTTTAAATTATGAATGCATAATATTAAAGCCCGTATTAAAGTATTGCATTTAATGCGTGATGACGTCACGCGGACACGGGCAATTAATGAATCTATACCTTAACCGTATGGTATCAAATACGGAACTGAAGACGTGACAGTAATGTCTTAAAAACTTTAGCACATATTGCGCTTACTATGGACTACATAAGTGCCGGTAGGACCTTTCTGAATTCAGTCTTAGCGGACAGATAAATTTAATAACGCTCTGAAGTTTGTACCTTTTTATCAATTTAATCAACTAATACTCACAGTAACTTGGTAATCAAGATCATGATCGTCTGGTCCTACTGAAGTTTGGTAAGTACAATGACTCTAGAGTTTTATGGTAGATGTAAAAAAATTAACTGGCACGGCATCAACTCAGTAAGCGTTGCTTTTGTTGAGTACTACCTCCATTTTCGCGCGCCGCCACGTAACTAGGTTACGCACGCGCGCCGCTATGGCGGGATTAGCCCGCGTTCGTTCGGCTGCTAGGGTAATAGTGAAACGTACGCATGTTTTTGTTTTGAATCAAGCGTTTGTGGGTTCTGCTGAGTCGTGCTGACACGGATACCACCCACAAACCGCATTCTAAACGATTGTGGGTTTTGTGGGTGCTAACGTATACAGTACCCGCTCGCTCCAGCGGTAATTATCACCTTCGCTCCAGCGGAAAAATAATTATATTCACCTGGTACAGAAGAAACTGTTGGTGTACTCAGCCTACCCACCTGTGGTTGACTTCTCCCCTCTCTTGATGGAATTCACTGTTTATACGCGCCTTTGCTGTATACACAGCGCTTCGTAATCCACCCTTTTCTAATATTTCATTTCCTTCTCTGCACCCCGCCTACCTGTACTTCTTACTAGTACCTTCATTACATGTAAGATCGGACGCTACGTGTATGCAATACCTGCACGATCACTTCCTAGCCAGAATAAGAGCTCCAACCTAGCTTTGTTACCTTGGTGGAGGCAGGATGGACACAACCTGAGTACCCAATCCAAAGAAGGAAACTTTCACCATACAGTACACTGTTCCTTCTATTTTACCTCACGTGTTCACTTTCTTGATGATACACATGCACCCTTGTTCTCTTGGTTATGCACCTTAGTTGAGCATCTGATCATGTAACACCTCAGGTTGAGAGGACCGGTGTAGGTATGCATTGATAAGGACGTACCTGGAATATCAGTTTCGCTACATAGCCAATCATCTAAATTTGGAGCATTAAGGGATAGGTTGAGTACAGTTTTCCTAATCCCACCATACCACAATAACATGAGCACACCATTTTCTGCTATGTGAGGATGAAAAGCATGCACGACACAAGAAAAAAAAAAGTACAGTGTGTGGAGTGATGATTTTCTTTATGCCCACATGCTCGTGCATTATGCAGCATGTCGATGGAAATGGTCATTTGGTATGACAAGTGTGTATGGTACCATACAAATTGTAGCTGCAGCATTACATGTCAAAAATGGGATACCTGAAAATGCTTTCTATTTAGGACAGCTTTGCCAACCATTCATACGGAACACAGATCAATTGCGTTCAGGTCTCTGGCTCATTGAGGCAGATGGACGTTGCGGACAAATGTCTGTGGAGTACGATCAGGTCAGGCTGGCTGCCACGGGGATCTAAGCTACATGTTGTGCTGCTTCTTTGTATGTGTAGGAACCATACACACTTGTGCATATGCATCTGACCATGTACATCAACTAATCTAAAACAGTACAGTACATGTATATTGTATGCACGATGGACATCTGGCTGTTAACATGCCCTTACCCCCTTTGCGGTGTGGAGAACCCTGCCAGTTTAGCTTCGGGTTTTGGTTATAAACATGCACGTGCCTACTCTGTACAACATGGTTACCTCTTCACTTAAATTTGTATTACTTGAGCCAGTTAGTTTAGTTCAGCCTTTTGATTTCACTGTGCCACACTGTACACCTGTAATACAATAAGTTAAATATTAGCATTTGATAGTTGTCTCTTTACAAACACTCAGCATATGCAGAAACCAACCATCTCCACCAATTTGCTAAAGTACTGTCATGTCAGGTGGTAAATGAGCAAACTGCAAAGCATTGTTGAAGGATGCTATGAAATAGGTGTATACGTGGATAGCACCAAACCTTTGCATTGGTAGTGTCTTCAAATGCACGGAGAATTGATTTCAAATGCTCATCTTTGCAATGAATTGCAGTGTAGGATGGTACTAACCAAGGTAAGAAAAACAGCTAGCCACCAATACCCAGTGTGTGCAATATAGTGTCTCATCCCACCGCGTGTAGGCAAAGCCCCGATAACGTTGTCATGTACGTTTAAATCTTCACTTGAACTAAATATAATCAGCATGACAACAGTTCACGTGCGCAGTGGCTGGATCCCTGTGGCTAGCTCACGAAGCTTGAACTGTGGTCACGTTGAAGACACGTGCACTAATAGACTATACATTTATTCACTTGCCTCATACTTTCACACATATGATCCCAACGTTTTGCGACTGTAAGTGCGGTGTGTACGACTGCCCGTACTTCAGTCTCATAGCGGCCGCGCATGCTGTAAACATTATAAAAAGGTGCTCATTCATTAGAATATCGTGGTTCGAGTCCCGATTTCTAGTGAATGAGCACCTTTACATGCCTGTGAATTTACAGCAGCAGAAACTACAGTCATACTCTGCCTACAGTCGTGGAGCTTTGGGATCATATGTGTGAAAGTATGAGGCAAGTGAATAAATATGTGGTCCGGCCGTCCCTGTATGGCGTCTTCAACATGACCACAGTTCAAGCTTCGTGCGCTAGCCACTGGGATCCAGCCACAGCGCACGTGAACTGTTGTCATGCTGATTATATTTAGTTCAAGTGAAGATTTAAACGTACACGACAACGTTAGATATCGGGGCTTTGCCTACACGCGGTGGGATGAGACACTATATTGCACACACTGGGTATTGGTGGCTAGCTGTTTTTCTTACCTTGGTTAGTACCATCCTACACTGCAATTCATTGCAAAGATGAGCATTTGAAATCAATTCTCCGTGCATTTGAAGACACTACCAATGCAAAGGTTTGGTGCTATCCACGTACACCTATTTCATAGCATCCTCCAACAGTGCTTTGCAGTTTGCTCATTTACCACCTGACATGACAGTACTTTAGCAAATTGGTGGAGATGGTTGGTTTCTGCATATGCTGAGTGTTTGTAAAGAGACAACTATCTAATGCTAATATTTAACTTATTGTATTACAGGTGTACAGTGTGGCACAGTGAAATCAAAAGGCTGAACTAAACTAACTGGCTCAAGTAATACAAATTTAAGTGAAGAGGTAACCATGTTGTACAGAGTAGGCACGTGCATGTTTATAACCAAAACCCGAAGCTAAACTGGCAGGGTTCTCCACACCGCAAAGGGGGTAAGGGCATGTTAACAGCCAGATGTCCATCGTGCATACAATATACATGTACTGTACTGTTTTAGATTAGTTGATGTACATAGTCAGATGCATATGCACAAGTGTGTATGGTTCCTACACATACAAAGAAGCAGCACAACATGTAGCTTAGATCCCCGTGGCAGCCAGCCTGACCTGATCGTACTCCACAGACATTTGTCCGCAATGTCCATCTGCCTCAATGAGCCAGTGACCAGAACGCAATTGATCTGTGTTCTGTATGGTTGGCAAAGCTGTCCTAAATAGAAAGCATTTTCAGGTGTCCCATTTTTGACATGTAATGCTGCAGCTACAATTTGTATGGTACCATACACACTTGTCATACCAAATGACCATTTCCATTGACATGCTGCATAATGCACGAGCATGTGAGCATAAAGAAAATCATCACTCCACACACTGTACTTTTTTTTTCTTGTGTCGTGCATGCTTTTCATCCTCACATAGCAGAAAATGGTGTGCTCATGTTATTGTGGTATGGTGGGATTAGGAAAACTGTACTCAACCTATCCCTTAATGCTCCAAATTTAGATGATTGGCTATGTAGCGAAACTGATATTCCAGGTACGTCCTTATCAATGCATATCTACACCGGTCCTCTCAACCTGAGGTGTTACATGATCAGATGCTTAACTAAGGTGCATAACCAAGAGAACAAGGGTGCATGTGTATCATCAAGAAAGTGAACACGTGAGGTAAAATAGAAGGAACAGTGTACTATATGGTGAAAGTTTCCTTCTTTGGGTTGGGTACTCAGGTTGTGTCCATCCTGCCTCCACCAAGGTAACAAAGCTAGGTTGGAGCTCTTATTCTGGCTAGGAAGTGATCGTGCAGGTATTGCATACACGTAGCGTCCGATCTTACATGTAATGAAGGTACTAGTAAGAAGTACAGGTAGGCGGGGTGCAGAGAAGGAAATGAAATATTAGAAAAGGGCGGATTACGAAGCGCTGTGTATACAGCAAAGGCGCGTATAAACAGTGAATTCCATCAAGAGAGGGGAGAAGTCAACCACAGGTGGGTAGGCTGAGTACACCAACAGTTTCTTCTGTACCAGGTGAATATAATTATTTTTCCGCTGGAGCGAAGGTGATAATTACCGCTGGAGCGAGCGGGTACTGTACACTCATACACGCACACACATAAACAAAGCGTGTAACGGCTTTCAAAGATAAACACAATAACAACTATTCCATGTCAAATCCGGGAACTCTCTATGGCAATGCTCCTGAAAGTCCTCTGTATAACCCACCCCCTACATGCTTCTCCTGTATATTAGTCAGATGGCCCTTATTGTTAGAAGTGAGATACTTTTCAGAGGTCAAGTAGTGCTACATGGAGTGATACGATCTGTAGGCTCCCAAAACAGGCCTTACCCCAGGGATCTCAACTTTACTCCAGATATGTACACACAGTTCACAAAAGGTTTAGATGCACGTATTGTCCCAGGATGTATACCACAATGTGCAAAGATCATGATTAACCAATGGATAGCGTACGGCAACAATCACGGGTGGGACTCCTCCACGCTGTGTTTACCTCCCCCTCCGCCACATGATCCAGTTGAACCTTGTCGATATCAGTGTAATCTCCTTCAATGACCATATACTAATGATCATGTACTTCTAAATGTACACGTACGCATGTTGATAGAGTCTACTGAGTTATATATGCTTATTTTTGTTTAATATTTATCAGTCATCATAGATATAGCAACATGGGCATGGGGAGCAGAGGCTATAGGTGATATTTGCCTTGGATAGCAAATCGCGAGAATGGGCTGCATGGTTCCTTTCCAAAGCAACTATCATGCAGTTTAATTTGTATGGTAGCTACCTCATCAGAGCTAATGCCAGAGCTATCCTCTCCAGGACTGTATCCTATATTCGAGCTGGAATCAGTGTAGTATAGGTTAATTGTGAACCATATTAAAAGGTATCTTGTTGCAGCATTATTATATTGTACAAACCGATCATGAGGCATATATGTGCTACTCAGACCCCAAGATCCAGCACCATGAAAATACCTTGGCCAGGGAGAATATTAGATGTTGTGCCCCTTACCCACCACCACCACCACGAGGACAAAGTGACAGAGACGTTGACGTTGTGTATTTCTTGTTATTAAACATGTTGTAATCATATGCAATAGGACATTGGTAGCCATTTTTAATTGTATTGACTGCAACCATCTTTAAAAATATATATATTTAATGTTAGATCGTCTCCTATGCACTTATCACGCCCCCCCCGAAAACCATCCATGGAGTTTGCTGTTGACTCGGACGAATATGACATGGATGCTGATCCCATGGCCAGTGGAGGGGTTTCAGGGGTGTAGTTCAAAGTTTCAGATCTGTTGTACGGGAAGTTGTTCAGGAGATTTCGTTACTCGAAGCTTAAGCGATCCGAACGCTTTAACAGGCCACTTATACATTGCTTTCAAAAGTAAAGCTTGACTGATCCCATTAGTAAAACCTGCCTCTTAATTAGAAAGAAACCAACTTACCATGTGTAGCTTTTCGTTTCTCCGATTTCGCGACTCTAAGAATAGCCCTCAAGCGCAACACGGATGGAAATTAGGAATACGTACCGTAATTCAGCCGTATATCAGCCTCGTTTCCAATCCATGTATTTAATATCCCTGGTCATATCAAACCACATGTATACTGCGGTATGCTATCTAAGGGCCAGGGGTTTGACAATCGATGAATTCGCGCAAGCACGGGCATACAAGTACAAGCCGCGACACGAGTACGGGTCAATTGACGATAGTTATCTGTAGAATGCAACGACTAGTAGCTGACGTCTCCGTTGCCTTCTAGCTCCGTTTTGTTTTATTTATTTAAAAATGTACATACTTTTAAACTTGATACTTAAAATAAAACTCTCACATGATCAGTTACTCTTCTATATACATGTATCTTCTCTCTCTCTCTCTCTCTCTCTCTCTCTCTCTCTCTCTCTCTCTCTCTCGTCATGAAAAGTATACATAATCCATGTTACATGTAGTTGAATATAAAATATGTACGACATTTCCAGGACATGAACAAAAATAATTCTTAATGAGCTTTTTAAAGCTAAGCGGGTATGATTTGAGAGCACGTGCACACCGTATCTAATCACATCACATATGGACACAAGTGCGTACTGTAGATGTATACACAATTCACAGACAGTCTTAAAATAAAAATTGAACGATGATTTGGTGAGAAGGCGTGTAGGAACCTCCAATGTGAGACCTCCAAATCTGTAAAGACAGAAATAAAACAAAGTCTATAATATGTTCATACATGTATATACCCACAGGGACTGGGAACGAGGTACATTCCAATGTTACACCACACCCACTGGTGGGAATAATTCAATGCTGGCGGATGGGAATTATACGCGTTTCAGACATTTTGTACCTGAAAGGAACATTCTAGTTTTTCGAGCGAAAGTTAAAAAAAAACTAGTCATTTTCCATTTTCGTTTTTATCTCAGTAAGCTAAAAATCTTACTTTCCCATACTTAGTAGTGCGTTGGCAGTGGGCGAACAAATAACGTGTTTTTCAGTAAAAAAAATAAGCTTGAAACAAGCATAATTCCCATCTGCTGCCATTGAATCATTCTCACCAGTGGGTGTGGTGTAACATTGGATATGCCCAGTCTCTGTGGATACCATCTATACATTGCTGTAGCAAACCCCACTTTAGCAATTCAACACAAAGCTCTAAAGGGTCAAACTTAACCAATCCATCACACATGTGTCTGAGTTTCAGAAACAAAATATATCCATGAACTAAACATACTAACATACGTAAGAATATAAATTACTAACTCTTGATCTCAATGATTTCATGCGTTATGACTTGACCACAATTCTAACCACTTATGTAAACAATGACTATTATCTTTTTCTACGTAAGAGCCTTTGTGACCTTTTTTTTTACATGTACAGCTGGCATCTATAGCTACCTTCCTATCTTTTAAATTCAGATTAGGAACCGAAATATAAGTGCCAATATCAATTTGAAGCCTAGATTTTACTACCAATTATAAACGGACACTTTTTTTCTTCAAGCAATATTAAGTACTTAGTCTTGGTGTGCTATGTTCAAGATTGCTAGATGGAATGCCAAGGTGTTATTGAACTGCATTGCGCTGAAGTAGAAATGTAGATGACTCTTAAGAATCCTTACAAAGGCGATAATTAACCGCTAGCAAAACTGACAAGTGGGTGTGGCACTTTAGTATTTCATTGCCCGCTAGCTCAAGCCTGCCGATGCATTGTTCACATTCGTCGGCGCATTCTAACAAAGGTTCTTTGCGCGCAAAAATGCACACTGAACATACACGTATTGGCTGGCTTGCATGCAGGCCGCGCGCCAGGTATTATTCTGTTTTTTGCCCGAGCTCGTTTTTTGCCACTAATTTCGAAATGGCGTCTAATATAAGTTCCGTCTGCACTGCTGCGATCCATTGAGGCGTTCGTTTTCTCTTGTGACAGCTCAATGGATCGCAGCAGTGCAGACGGAACTTAGACGGCATTTCTTAGTGGCAAAAAACGAGCTCGGGCAAAAAACAGAATAATACCTGGCGCGTGGCCTGCATGCAAGCCAGCCCATACGTTTAATGTTCATTGTGCATTTTTGCGCGCAAAGAACCTTTGTTAGAAAGCGCCAATGCATCGGCAGGCTTGAGCTAGCGGGCAATGAAATACTATAGTGCCACACCCACGTGTCAGTTTTGCTAGCGGTTAATTATCACCTTTGTAAGGTTTCTTAAGAGTCATCTACATTCTACTTCAGCGCAATGCAGTTCAATAACACCTTGGCATCTAGCAATCTTGAACATAGCACACCAAGACTAAGTACTTCATATTGCTTGAAGAAAAAATGAGAAAAAAGTGTCCGTTTATAATTGGTAGTAAAATCTAGGCTTCAAATTGATAATGGCACTTATATTTCGGTTCCTAAGCTGAATTTGAAAGATAGGAAGGTAGCTATAGATGCCAGCTGTACATGCAAAAAAAAAAAAAGGTCACAAAGGCTCTTACGTAGAAAAAGATAATAGTCATTGTTTACATAAGTGGTTAGAATTGCGGTCAACTCATAATGCATGAAATCATTGAGATCAAGAGTTAGTAATTTATATTCTTACGTATGTTAGTATGTTTAGTTCATGGATATATTTTGTTTCTGAAACTCAGACACATGTGTGATGGATTGGTTAAGTTTGACCCTAAAGGGAAATTGTTTATAAATGTGTAAATTGACCAGAAACATTTACTTATTGCTATATGCTCTAATAATGTGGGCTTAAATTTTGATGTAAACAAACTAAAATCAAAAGAAGTAAAAATTAACAAAAACGAATACTTCCCCATAACACCTAATCAAAAACGTTTTAGAGGCATCTGAAAGCTCCAACATTTCCTTGAATGTTAATAATAAAGACTTGCCGAATTTATTAATAAATTCAAACCCCTAAATCAAGATACAATGGCCCCTAAATCAAGTACATTGCAAAAATCAGATTTCACCCACCCTACATTTATTAACATTAATGTTTAATTGAGGTCTTGAGACTTTTATCAATATTAATTAACCATTCAAGATTATATTAATTTTATTTCACCAGCATTTCTTCGTTTGCAGTTAGAACTTGAACGATTACAAGGTTAATTAACTGCTTGTGGTTCATTAATAAACAATTATCCTACATTGAGAAACACCCTGTATACATGTATATCACTTATGCACCAAGCCATGTCGACCCCATCCTCTAATCTTGCTTGATGAGAGTTTAATATATGGCCTCAGATTGTTTGTAGGGTATAAGGAAAAGGATATATGAAGATTCAAAAAAACTAAAAAAATGGCAGCTCCATATGATCTACAAATTCAACTCCAGTCTCAATTACGAGTTGTATACTGCTACAGTACTTTAGAGCTTTGTAACTTGTCAGTGGAATGAGATAATCTCATGCCAATATTAACCCATCATTTGTCACTAAACAGCACTTTTTAAATGGTCCATCAAACGCTAGACACCAGAGATATAAATTTTCTTCAACAACTAACACACATAGCTCCCGATTCCTTTTTCTCTAAAGCTTCAAAATTGAAATCCATGTACAAAAGTTCATTTTGTTACTCATTCTTTAGATTTCAGTTTCAATAAGATATTGCTGATTTGTAGCTTTCAGAACATCAAGTAGTCAATTTACCATAGTACCGTTTATAATTCCAAGCACTGCTAGTTGCATGCATATTTGAAGAGGCAACCACCCCCACGCACGACCTCGATGCAAAAGAAACAGCAGCTTCTCACTTCATTTGCTACTGCATGTGTGCAAATACTCCACCTCCAGCGATGGACCAGCTGGAAGCGACCAGGTATACAGCGAGGTATACTGAGAGGTGTGATGAGAAGATGGTTTATTAGCAGAGTTGCTAATCAAAAATGGATTTAATTAGCTTAAAGGTCACCTTTGTGTACATGTGTAGCAGTGCACATGCAATTTTAGTGTTTCTACACCTTGAGTTGGCTCCATTTGTACAGTCTCAGTTCTAACTCGTTTTGGTGAGTTGAATGCCTTACCAAGTGGTGTATACATGTATATTGGGTAGTGGAGAGAAGAGTAACTGAGGACCCCTTGTGGCCCAATATCCATGTCTGTAGCATTGTACACAAAGCGTGCTCCCACATCTGATCTGGTGGAGGCCAGGACTGTACCCACTGGTGCATGTGTGATCTGGTGGAGGCCAGGACTGTACCCACTGGTGCATGTGTGATCTGGTGGAGGCCAGGACTGTACCCACTGGTGCATGTGTGATCTGGTGGAGGCCAGGACTGTACCCACTGGTGCATGTGTGATCTGGTGGAGGCCAGGACTGTACCCACTGGTGCATGTGTGATCTGGTGGAGGCCAGGACTGTACCCACTGGTGCATGTGTGATCTGGTGGAGGCCAGGACTGTACCCACTGGTGCATGTGTGATCTGGTGGAGGCCAGGACTGTACCCACTGGTGCATGTGTGATCTGGTGGAGGCCAGGACTGTACCCACTGGTGCATGTGTGATCTGGTGGAAGCCAGGACTGTACCCACTGGTGCATGTGTGATCTGGTGGAGGCCAGGACTGTACCCACTGGTGCATGTGTGATCTGGTGGAGGCCAGGACTGTACCCACTGGTGCATGTGTGATCTGGTGGAGGCCAGGACTGTACCCACTGGTGCATGTGTGATCTCATTCAGATTGAAAAAGCAAAACTAGGTGATCTAGCACACTCGTGGGTTCTTTTTCATAACTTAATGCACGTACACATGTACATGCTGATCACTGCTCATGTTTCACAATATATATATATATTTTAAATAGCTGATTCCACAGTTCCTTTCACAAATGCATCATTGTAGTTTTGCACACACTGTAACTTGGTTTTATGTGTGGCACAAATAAGACATGATGCCAGACTCCAACATAGCGTGCGGTCATCGGTCATTTTCCGTGCATTTTACAATAATGACCGACTGATTATGGTCTTGGGAGGACAATTTGACCATTCATTTTTATTAAAGCACAAGCGCAATAAAGTTATTAAACAACATGCTCATCTTCGTTGTGCATAATTTGTTTGCGTTGTTCGGTACGTACACAAAGCTTTAATGTTCGTAATGTAGGTGCTACCTATTGGAGTGTAACGAGGCATTAATGTTACACCTCCCATGAGTGGCACTTCCGTTACAGGCCTTGTAAACATGTGACAGCTACTTGACTACCGTACTGCCAAGACAAAATAGCAGAGAGACCTGTTTGGCGGAGCCAAAACCATTTATTTTAACTAACTGGCGATTTGCAATTGGCGGAAGTCTCAAGATCATTAAATTTATGGCGATTTATAATTGGCAGAAATATCGCAATGATATGATTGATATATATATATGGGACAGTTTCCGCGAAAATGTCACCCTTTTATAACATTATAGTGTTATAAAATTGCTTCTTGTTTGAATCGATATATCTTCCGAACGCTAAACGCTATCGACTTCCTATTTTCAATACTTCACACTACACCATTTATATATGAATAATTACTTTTTAGAGTCTTACACTTGCTCCACACCAATATTGCAACGTTCGATACCCGACCGGGTTCAAACCCTCCATAAATTTAGGTAGGAGTAATCAAATCGCTTCAAATTCGGTTTGTAGGTACAGAGGTCCTATACCTATCGATTTGTTCTATTCGTTAATTTTTATGCCATCCGTTACAGAGATACATTTGAACAAAGTACGTCCACTTTTCCTGCTCGATTCGCGCCAATGATTTTGGCAAATCGCGTCCCGCTCAATGTATGGGAGGCGTTGATTATAACATTGGCGCGTATCAAGCGGGAAAAAGTGCACGTAGTTTATTCAACTGTATCTCCGTAACGGATGGCATAAAAATTAACGAACAGTACAAATCGATAGGTACAGGACCCCTGTACCTACAAACCGAATTTGAAGCGATTTGATTACCCCTACCTAAAGTTATGGCGGGTTTGAACCCGGTCGGGTATCGAACGTTGCAATACTGGCATGGAGCAAGTGCAAGACTTCAAAATGCAATTTGTCATAGAGAAATAGTGTAGTATGAACAGTTGAAAATAGGAAGTAGATAGCGTTTAGCGTTCGGAAGATATAGCCATTCAAACAAGAAGCATTTTTATAACCTTATAATGTTATAAAAGGGTGACATTTTCGCGGAAACTGTCCCACATATATATATAGGTACTAGGTAATGCTAGCGATCTATAGCGGTTACTTAACCAGTTAGGTGTAGACTTGGGCCGAAGAGCGGCTGCGGCATCCGCAAGGGTGGCACTGTGGCAGCCAAGGCTGCATCCTCCTCCTCAGGATCCTCAGCAGAGAGAGTAGAGGGATACAGCCCAGTGCCTTCTATGCATTGAACAGAACTACCAGTATCAGTGTACAGCGGGGTGAAAGAAATTAGACTACATGTAGTACCGGGTATATACCGGTATTAACACTCAATAACAGTGTTACCGGCGCGGTAGTGTCTTTGTATTGTACAACAATAGATTACGTGAAGTAATCATTTAGCGCTTCAGCGTGGCAAGAGCCATAGGAACGCCTGGCGGCATCCTCCTAAGGCTAAGCCTACAGGTAGTTATATATTCCCCCCGCCCCCCTCCGCAACGCGGATAACTTGTTGGCGGAGAAAATTAAATATTAAGTTGATGGCAACACGATTGGCGGAACTTTCCGCCAACTAGTTGTCGCCAAAATGCCTTGGCAGTACGGAATACAGCTATGCAAAGAATTAGATATGAACCAGTCTGGTGATGCACATTAAGGTCAGCATACTTCCTGCTGACTTGTCGCATGCAACTCGAATGAATATGGATAAACGTTCCGTAATTGTTTAGTTTACTGATGGTTTGCGGAACATTTGCCCATATTCATTTGAGTTGCACGCGACAAATCGACTAGAAGTCGCCCCGTGTATGCCAGCCTTTAGGAAAAGTGTAGCCAAAAGAAGGACAGTCTTGCACGGTACATTCCTAAAGAGTGGGGAAAAAATTTGACCACCTATTATAGCAAAATGTGGACCAGTCGTATCTTACATCGACTGGACATTTGCCCGGTCACTACGAAAGCATTATTTCTGACTCTGCGATATGCTTTGTACCTCTCCATTCACAAATGCTATGTTCAGCCACTTCTATGTACACAGCGTGCCAGCGTGCCTGATGCAATGAGGCCGGCTTCACAGTAACCACGCCTAACTATGTTAACCTTCATATAACTGGTTCAGCCATCTACATGTACATGTAGCACGTACATGTAAATGGACATGTAATACATGATTTGGTAGGGCAGTGTTTTGATTTTTTTTTTTTTGTCTTGAAAACTTCCTTTGTTGGTGTGCATTTTTTAAGAGTTAAGGGGTATTATCTGATTATAAACCACTGCAGGTTTATGGTAAATTTACAGGACAAGCAAAATAGGCAACGTCTGCATTGAGATGTACGGCTAATTAACTATTCAGTGCCCTACAACTATGTCAAATTGTCTGTGCATATAAACCATTTTGTACAGAACACAATACTGAAGAAAAAACACCACCAGCCCGGTTTTGCTGGATAATGGCCCATATTTTCAGTATAGCTTGCACTTCTGCTGTGCAACTGATCATACATGTAGAATGTGTGTTGCACGGTTATGGGAATTGTGTACATGTAGATGTAGAGGTAACTTCCTGTGTTTACTGGCATCTGTCTGCCCGTGGAACGTATTGACTTAGTACTATACACAATGTATATTTTAAAGCGTGGTAGTACTCTCTATGCAGGATTAGTGGTCACAACCCGCACTCAATCCCACAGTTTATGCTTTTAATATACTCAGTAGACCATAACAAACATACAGCAAGGAACTTCACAAAGATCAAAACTATCGATGCGTACATGTACCCTGCCCATGGCATGAAAACTAAAATACTTTTCTTCTGTATAGACTACCAAAAATATCAGAAAACATGATAAAGGTCTACTGCACCTTGGTGCGCTCTACCCAGAGTCGAAATGCCACAGTGTTCGCACAAAGTCCCCCAGACCAATTTATGCACCAATGATTTCATTATAAATCTGGTGAGGTGTTGTGTGTATTTGTAAGGTGTAAGGACTAGCCAAGAACCCTGCTCTGAATACGCACACACACACACACAAACACACACACACACCACACACACACACACACATACACACACACACACATCCATATACCTGTACACATCAATCGAGAATAGGGAGAGCATAAAGAATGCACAGGTACATGTACATGTACACACAGTACATGTATAAAAGAGAGCCTGAACAATCAGCAAACAAGGAAACCATGCTGCGATCCAGACGTACACTTCGTACATGTACATGTACTGTGTCTGCAGTTCAAATACCAAAGGTACCCACAAGTACAATGTACACAAACTACATTCTAACCATGCTCAAGGGGCACTGCCTGCTCATTGCACTCATAAGCACAGATGTAACCCCACCCCTCCTTGTCAACTTCTCGTGTCTCACCTTGCTGTCAAAAGAGCCCGACATCTCTAAGATTATTCTTAACTATGACATCTGTGACATCCTTGAACACGTGTCGTATGTTGCCAGTGTCTGTGGCACAGGTGAAGTGCGAGTAGACCTGCTTCAGTTCCTTCTTGTCATTCAGAGCCTCAAACCTCTCCTTGATGTACTTGCTTGCGTCCTCGTATGAGTTTGGGCCTGGAAAGCATGTTGATGTGAGAGAGAAAAGGGGCTGTGTCTTACATGTACATGTACGTGACACACACGTGTATAAAAACTATATGTACATGTGCACATGTTTACAACATATACATGTATGTACACATGACCCTCACACACACACACACACACACACACACACACACACACACACACACACACACACACACACACACACACACACACACACACACACACACACACACACACACACACACACACACACACACACACACACAATTACCAGTGTATTCAGGAAAACAGATTGTCAAGGGAGAGCGTTGGATCTTCTCAGCAAACAGGTCTTTTTTGTTCAGGAATAGTATGATTGAGGTGTTTTCAAACCAGCGATTGTTGCAGATGGAATGAAACAGTTTCATACTCTCCAACATCCTATTCTAATGGAGTCATCATGGGTGCATGCATATGTGTACATGTGCATATGTGTACATGTGAATGTGTACATGTGCATGTGTATGTGTGTATTATGTGCATGTGTACATGTGCATGTGTACATGTGCATGTGTACATGTGCATGTGTACATGTGCATGTGTACATGTGCATGTGTACATGTGCATGTGTACATGTGCATGTGTACATGTGCATGTGTACATGTGTATTTGTGCACATGTGTATGCATACAGAGAGATACATGCAGTGAAAACACAAACATGGCTCCTTACAACTGCATTACAAGTGCTACATGTAGTAATAATAATCATGTTTTCATCTGCACATGTACATGTAAGTACTCACTCCAAAGCACACCACAAGTTTGTACTCCTAACATCAATTGTACTCGTAACATCAATTGTACTCGTAATATCAATTGCACTCAGGTTAATTAACCACAACCATAACACTACCTAAGCTACACTACTGGAGGTACCCTGTGTACAGGTAAGCTACACTACTGGAGGTACCCTATGTACAGGTAACGCACTCACTGTCTTCTCATCTTCAGCCAACAGGAGGTCATAGCCACTAAGAGCCACACAGAATATGATCGAGGTCACACCTTCGAAGCAATGAATCCACTTCTTACGCTCAGAGCGTTGGCCTCCAACATCAACAATTCTGAAGTCAAATCATAATGTGAGTAAGAAGCAGTAGGAAATATACTGTACATGTACTAAGATCAGGTCAGGGTGGAGGTGTATACATACATGTATAACTGAGGGACAAGGGGAGCCACAAGGACGAGGGGAGCTATAGGGACAAGAGGAGCTATAGAAACGAGGGGAGCCATAGGAATGGGGGGAGCTATAGGGACGAGGGGAGCTATAGGGATGAGGGGAGCTATAGGAACGAGGGGAGCAATAGGGACAAGGGGAGCTATAGGAACGAGGGGAGCCATAGGAACGGGGGGAGCCATAGGAACGGGGGGAGCCATAGGAACGGGGGGAGCCATAGGAACGGGGGGGAGCTATAGGGACGAGGGGAGCTATAGGGATGAGGGGAGCTATAGGGATGAGGGGAGCTATAGGGATGAGGGGAGCTATAGAAACGAGGGGAGCTATAGGGATGAGGGGAGCTATAGGGACGAGGGGAGCTATAGGGACGAGGGGAGCTATAGGAACGAGGGGAGCTATAGGGATGAGGGGAGCTATAGGGACGAGGGGAGCTATAGGGACGAGGGGAGCTATAGGGATGAGGGGAGCTATAGGGACGAGGGGAGCTATAGGGATGAGGGGAGCTATAGGGATGAGGGGAGCTATAGGGACGAGGGGAGCTATAGGGATGAGGGGAGCTATAGGGACGAGGGGAGCTATAGGGATTAGGGGAGCTATAGGGACGAGGGGAGCTATAGGGACGAGGGGAGCTATAGGGATGAGGGGAGCTATAGGGACGAGGGGAGCTATAGGGACGAGGGGAGCTAATTCATGAGGTAAATTAGCACTGTATACAGAGTAAGGACTGGTACTTGAGGGTAGTAAGGCTGGGTACTCGAGAGGAAAGGCGTATACATGTACGTGTACATTTATATTGTATATTGGACGGGGTAAGAGGTAAGGTCTGGGTACTAGAGGTAAGGCTTAGATTTTCAGCTTTCTCGTCACAATAACCCCATACAAAGAAGCAGCTACATGGATGTGAGGCAGTTCATGTGCGCTTTATCATGTGAGGTTAATGGCTTCAAAGGGTGATACTTGATAAAAGGTCTGGGTACTAGAGGTAAGGTCTGGGTACTTGAGATAAGGTCTGGGTACTTGAGATAAGGTCTGGGTACTTGAGATAAGGTCTGGGTACTTGAGATAAGGTCTGGGTACTTGAGATAAGGTCTGGGTACTTGAGATAAGGTCTGGGTACTTGAGATAAGGTCTGAGTACTTGAAATAAGGTTTAGGTATTAGAGTAAGGTCTGGATATCTACTAGAGGTAAGGTCTGGATACTTGAGATAAGGTCTGGGTACTTGATATAAGGTCTGGGTACTTGATATAAGGTCTGGGTACTTGAGATAAGGTTTGGGTACTTGAGTTAAGGTCTGCTCGGGGTACTTCAAATACATGTAATGTCTAGGTATTAGAGTAAGGTCTGGATATCTACTGGAGGTAAGGTCTGGGTACTAGAGGTAAAGGCCGACTGAAAAGACAACATACACAATACCATGACACCAAGCCCGTAGGAGGTACATGTACGTGTAGGTATCTGCTCGTACATGTACATGCATATATGTACCTGTTCTGCTCTAATTCCATGGAGTAGGGTAATTATCCCTTGGTACAGTTGTATCCGTTATATAGTATATATTGTTGGCTTTTTGGCCAGCCTTTGTACCAATCGATAAAAAGGCCAACCCACACACTTATCAGGCACTTGCAATATAACCTCAGAGCATTCTACTCCACTTTTTTCCCTTGGGTCCTTCCAGATGATATCATGTTAGGCCGACCCGCAAGTCTTACAACAGTAAACCACAAAACGTGCAAGCAAAAGCAACCCACTTGAAGTTGAGGCCTTGGTAGGTAAAGAAGGACTCCACAATGCCCGTGGTTTTGACCCTGGTCCTCAGAACATCCTGCTCAGTTGGGATGTAGTCAGGTTGAGCCAGCCGATCCAGAGAACTGAGATAGCTGGGTTAGATAGGAGGGAGAGGGAGAGGGGAAGGAGGGGGAGGGGGAAGGAGGGGGAGGGAGAGGGGAAGGGGGGGAGGGGGAAGGAGGGGGAGGGGGAAGGAGGGGGAGGGGGAAGGAGGGGGAGGGGGAAGGAGGGGGAGGGGGAAGGAGGGGGAGGGGGAAGGAGGGGGAGGGGGAAGGAGGGGGAAGGGGAGAGTGGAGGGGAGGGGGAGAGTGGAGGGGGAGGGTGGAGGGGGAGGGGAGAGTGGAGGGGGAGGGGGAGAGTGGAGGGGGAGGGGGAGAGGGAAGGGGAGGGGAAGAGAGGGAGAGGAGAGGGAGAGGAGAGGGAGAGGGAGAGGGAGGAGTCAGTGCCAGCTCAGTGATGCGTACATGTAGATGTGTGGACATAAGTGCCTCCAGTGAAGGTCTGTTGGATACATGTGTACTTTAATGGGGCATGAGTGAAGGCCCATTGGGTACGTGGGTACTTCAATGGGGCATGTGTAAGTTGAAGGGTGTAGCACTCCCTGGATGTCATGGTTACTGTGCCAGTACAAAGCTCTCACTGAAACAGGTGAGCTCCACCATGTGGAGGGGGGTATCACATGTACATGTACCTGTACCATCATATCAGCACACCATCCCGACCAGCCCTACCTCACCACACACACCATACACCCTACTGTACCTTCCTCCCATCACCACACACACACCATACACCCTACCTTCCTCCCATCACCACACACACCATACACCCTACCTTCCTCCCATCACCACACACACACCATATACACCCTACCTTCCTCCCATCACCACACACACCATACACCCTACCTTCCTCCCATCACCACACACACCATACACACATACCTTCCTCCCATCACCACACACACCATACACCCTACCTTCCTCCCATCACCACACACACACCATACACCCTACCTTCCTCCCATCACCACACACACACCATACACCCTACCTTCCTCCCATCACCACACACACCATACACACATACCTTCCTCCCATCACCACACACACACCATACACCCTACCTTCCTCCCATCACCACACACACCATACACCCTACCTTCCTCCCATCTCCACACACACCATAACACATACCTTCCTCCCATCACCACACACACACCATACACCCTACCTTCCTCCCATCACCACACACACCATAACACATACCTTCCTCCCATCACCACACACACACCATACACCCTACCTTCCTCCCATCACCACACACACCATACACACATACCTTCCTCCCATCACCACACACACACCATACACCCTACCTTCCTCCCATCACCACACACACACCATACACCCTACCTTCCTCCCATCACCACACACACCATAACACATACCTTCCTCCCATCACCACACACACACCATACACCCTACCTTCCTCCCATCACCACACACACCATACACACATACCTTCCTCCCATCACCACACACACCCTACCTTCCTCCCATCACCACACACACCATACACACCTATCTTCCTCCCATCACCACACACACACCATACACACCTACCTTCCTCCCATCACCACACACACACATGCCCATCTCCACGCAGTAACTAGTTAGATGACCAACATGTGTGGATGTGAGACAATGCTCTCCAACAACTGTGGCCACAACAGATGGATACAAAGCCACATAACCAGGACCATAGATAAGGCGTCTTTAAAGGAAGCATCCCAGCCCACTTTGTACACACTGAACCAGATGTAACAGTGCTGTTCCAGGATCGATACAGTTCTGTTCAGAACTGTACATACATCAGAACTGAATCATTAGGATTTTACCATCTGGAATGGCAATTTAGGGGCCAGGGTTTGTAGGAGTAGCAAACACCTCTTTGGGAAGGCCACACAATCCCATCTCCCATTGGCAGCTACTGCATAGATACATGTACATGTATGTAATGAGCAGGGTACAAAAAGGCTGCCATGCACGCTCAGTTAGGTCTTTGGAAAACCAAAGGAAGAAACATGTACACATACACTGTACGCCAAAAGGAGGCACAAGTACATGTGAGGGGAAAATGTACATACACATGTACATTGTACATGTGCAAACACCACACATGTACATGTACATGTACATGTAGTACACATGTACACATACTGCACATACATGTACATGTACACCACACATGAAGTATACATACACACACATGAAGTATACATACACACACATGAAGTATACATACACACACATGAAGTATGCATATACATACAACAACATGTATATGTACATGTATATGCAATTATACAAATAGCTTTAAAATTGGTCAGCATAGTCGCTTCAGTAATCAAACAGCCTTGAGGGTAGTTAACTAGCACACAGGGTGTTAGTTACCTACAGAATAGTGCTGCAAAATGCAGTGAAACAAGTACGTGTACCTAAAAACATTATCCATTTAGACATTGGTACATGTACATGTACTGTATATAGGCAATAGTGGAGGGAGGGAAACAACAGTGAAGCCATAAGGAAAATGAAACAGCTACACCTAACACCACTTGCTGTGCACTAAATGCAGGACTATTTCATTTTTCTTTAAGATTTCGCCCCTTTTTAACACCACTATTGAAATATATATACTTTCTCGTTCCTTGTGTCCCATAGATACCGATATTCATACACAATGCCTAAATTCACACTCACTAATCAGCAGAGTCGTTCAGCTGGAACTCCCTGGCACGTCCAACACACTGCTGCACGCCCTTGTCTGCCCACAGCCTCTTCATCCTCGACACAAGCTCCTCTGTGAACCTGCAAGGGGCGTGAAATGTGGGCGTGTCACGGGTGACATGTGGGTGCATCAAGGGTGACATGTGGGTGTGTCAAGGGTGACATGTGGGCGTGTCAAGGGTGACATGTGGGTGTGTCAAGGGTGACATGTGGGTGTGTCAAGGGTGACATGTGGGCGTGTCAAGGGTGACATGTGGGCGTGTCAATGGTGCCCCCCAGGACCTGCTGGGCTTACTGTAAGAGGCTTATAACTTCATCAGACAAAGCTAATTATGCACTGGGGGCTTTCCCTTACTCATTTGCGGGGAGATATTGGTCTACCAGGTAACCCAGGACTACCAGTACGTCTTCTGACCTAATACAAATCCTACATGTATATACCATCGAATACCTGAACATCATCCAAAGGACTTTGCCATCGTCACACCCTCCCATCATCACACCCTCCCATCATCACACCCTCCCATCATCACACCCTCCCATCGTCACACCCTCCCATCACCACGAGACCAACACCACTGGTCAACACTAACTACACAGGACCTCATACACCCTACCAACATGTCTGACATGTGGGACCACCTCCCTGACTGTGATGTCAGGAAAAAGTTGGGACATGTCAGTATTTGGATGACATGATATGATTATGCACCAGGGACACGTTAGACAGAGGGCATGCGGGTAGGTCTGGGGACATGTTAGGGCGGGTAGGTCTGGGGACACGTTAAGGCAGAAGACATCCGGGTAGGTCTGGGGACACGTGCCGGATGTGAGCTGGGACAATACATGTCCTTCACTCTTACCGGTGAGCATTACAATGGCCAACTGTAAGCTATTAGATTGCGACTTTACATGCAGACACAATTGAATTCTTCCGCACAACAAAACTTGTCTTTGTGGAACACACATGTACGTGTACATGTACCTCACGCACACTGGATGCACGGGTGTAATACGTACATACATGTGTACATGTACTTTGACGTGCATATCATTTACATGTATAAACACAAGGCATTCTCTGTGTAGCATTAAAGCTGCCTGCAGACACCCTTTGTAGAGGTTACAAAACGTATTACCTTCCAATCCTCTAACGAACATTGCAGAACAATTTTTTTTTTTAAACTTAAGTCAGAAAGCTTTGACAAAACCAACATGTAGCATTTTCTACAAGTGCCTATGATTTCCATTCATGAAATTGAACACCAACGGTTGGTATGAATAACATACACATGTAGAGGTTGTTTATGTCCCACAGTAGGAAGTTATCATACCATGATTTCTACATAATAAACAAAAGGTATGCAGAGGTATGCAGAGGTATGCAGTCCATACAAAAGAGATCCAGGCAAAACAATTGGAGAAATGCCAAAACAGGGTGAAAATGTGATAATGATTTCAAGGAATGTGTCAACATAACTGTATCCAACAATTAGGCAAAGCGTACGACGTACCAAGTTACATCTAACAGGTCTGCACACATAAACTGCAGCACACTACACTACCACATTCATCAGCCTCCCATTACACATGCCTGCAATGGAAACAGGTAATGAGAAGAATAACGAACGAAACTTAAATTCGTATTTATTTTTGATGCCACGTTTTACTGAGTCGCACACGTAGTAGCAAAAATATTAGTATCGTTCATTATTGAGAGAAAACATCTTCTCATTATGCATAATGCATGTACCTAAAGGGCGGCATAGATGGGGCAACTTGTCCATGCAATCAAATGAATATGGGTAAAAGTTCCACAAACCACCAGTAAACTATAGAATTACGGAACTTTTACCCATATTCATTTGAGTTGCATGCAACAAGTCTAACCGTGTATGCCAGGCCTTTAGCTACATGACATTCATAGGAGGACCCATGGACATAGAGCAAGTGTGACTGAGATATGACCAGAGGAGGGGTGACTGAGATATGACCAGAGGAGGGGTGACTGAGATATGACCAGAGGAGGGGTGACTGAGATATGACCAGAGGAGGGGTGACTGAGATATGACCAGAGGAGGGGTGACTGAGATATGACCAGAGGAGGGGTGACTGAGATATGACCAGAGGAGGGGTGACTGAGATATGACCAGAGGAGGGGTGACTGAGATATGACCAGAGGAGGGGTGACTGAGATATAACCAGAGGCCCCCATTGGGATGCACAGTGAGCACATTCGTATACCATCAGTATTCGTAGGACAGTTTTGGATATAAGGCAGTACACCATGCCCCACCCCCCAATACTGCACCAGTACACCATGCCCCCC
>OX442422.1:2680204-2704059 GCA_949361645.1 Spongilla lacustris | reverse complement strand
TATGTATAATTTTATATATATACCGTATATGGTATGCTTATAAGTATCTACATGTACATGTACGTCAGTTTGCCTCAATCATATACATGTATTGCCGGTGGTACATGGTATTGTGACTTAGTCATAGATTGATGGTGGTATTGTGGCTTTAGTTGACTGCAAATCTTATTGTTACTAGTTACCTGCCCCCCCCCCCCCCCCCCCCAATACATTACAGTGCCGTCTTGTAGGAGCGAAAAGTCACACCTCGCAAGAGCGAAAAATATTCAACGTGGAGTTAGGAAAACTGTTGGTGTTTATAGCGCAACCATACCGCTTTCATCAGTAAAATTCGGTCCAGATAGCCGGATCGATATCGATAGATGAAAACCGTATGGTTGCGCTATGTATACTAACAGCTTTCCGGTGTCAAGTAGAATTAGGGACCCATAGAATTAGGGACCCCCGTCCCCAAATCTCCGGAGAATTGGGGATCCCCGGCCCCAAATCTACGTAGATTTAGGGACCCCCCGTCCCTAAATCTACGGAGATTTGGGGACCCCTCTGTAGAATTAGGGACCCCATCTAATATAACGGTATCGATTTTGCCAATCAGAGTTTGCATTATAAACATACAGCAGAAAATAAAATAAAAACAGCAATAGCCAATAGAAGCACAAACATATAGGCGTTATTCGGCTGAATGACAGGGAACCCTGGCTCCAGGCGCAGCTGCAGCTAGGTCGATCGGATGACATCGTATACACGCGTCACCTTGCAATGACTGTGCACCTATATATTATATACGGAAGAGCGTATCCAAGCTATATAGCTAAGCTAAAATCATGCTCCCACTTGACGGACAGGAAAGAGCCATTTACTCATCCCTCTAGATCTAGATGTTAAAAGGACAAGTGGGGTGTAGGAAGCATGCTCTATTTCGTTGGTCGTCATACGCGAGAGTCTGTTTCGATTGTTGTTGATGACTATGGTTAAAAAAAAAAAAACATTAGCGTGCAACACAGAAAACTCTTTGAGGGTAGCATTGCATGGTGAGAACTCATGATGGATGGTAGTACTATGCACTATTTAGCAGCCACGTCACATCATAAGCAATCCCATCACTGTAGTATGGTGGTGATCATTGCCTGAGTAAAAGAACACATGTATATGCTTTACACTAAAACAATAATTTGCACTAATATTTACCTCAGGATTAGGTTATTGAGAGTAAAAGAAAACCCATGCAGATTTGGTGTAACCAATTTCTGCATCTGCTAGCTGAACAACATATATAGTGACAGATTCCCTATACTCCTGCCACATGCCTTTCATGATACATGTACGTGCCAGTATTCCTGTCCCTGATCACATGAAGCAGCGTCACCTGTGCACACCAACTTAATAATATCACCTGATACATACATGTACATGGACCAACATCAACCAAAACAACCATAATCCAGCACAACAACCACAATCCACCACTAAAATCCACATATACACCTCCACAACATCCCAACATCACATACAATACACAATACACAAAAACACAACACACAAAGCTGGGCAGGGAGCTCAAACATACACCTATATTTTAAAAGAGATGCGCCCACATCTCCTTATGGAAAAACCCCAGTGGAAAAACCTCTAATAGGAAAACCAGCATACATTGGGGAAAAAGCCTTTAACTAGCACTGCCCAGCCACATACAACATCAAAACACATTCTACAAACATGCAGTCCAACAGCTGCAGCCTTCTCTGTGCCCAGGAGTCATCTGTCACCGGTCTATGAATCTGCTCTTGTAATAGGACACACACAATGCTACCCTTCGGCAACAAACAGAGAATAACAAATACAAATAAAAATTTCTGGTGCTTGTATGTTATGCTGTGCACGAACGCTTAGACTGAACAACAGTCTCCAGCAACTGCTTTAACCAGTGCTGTCAGCTGCCACTTGCAGCTGCCCCCACCAATAACCAAGCACAACCCCGCCAATGTACCATTCCGCTTGTTACCATGCATACCGCCCATATTTAGGCGGGAGCCTAATTCATTCAAACGACAGGAAAATGTATTTATATAAACAAAATGATAGACCAAACATACATAGTGAAATATCTTACCATGCAGAGGTTCAAATAGAGGTTCAAATACCTTTACTGGCCATGTATCAGCCAGCTGTACTATTTCAGTTCAACTTGGTATTTTGCCCTATAGTTTCAAATACATTTCCTTCCACCTCTGTTTATTTGTTTTACCAGCATAACATCTGCAATTCCATCTTTAAAACATAAAACATTCAGTTTATATGTGTGCATGCCTAAATATTAAAAATATACCTCAATACTTTTAATAATCGTACTACCCATGGTAACAGATATAGAAAGTTTCCTTTGATGGATACTGTGCATCAAACGCTGAGGCTGCATATTCCTGCTGAGTAGATCTGGTTATAGTACCCTGGCTGACTTGCTGTAGCACTTGGCTACTGCAAACATCCAAATCATCAACACCTCTGGCATTATATGTTGGGATTTTGTCCTTGAAATTTTTGACTTAAAAAAAAAAAAAAATCAAAATGGAATAAATTGAATGAATATAGTTGGAAATAAAAATTAACATTCCTACCTATGCTAATATGGCTGTTATTATCTGATTCCTCACCATATATTTATATGCATGCAATGATTAACAAATGAATGAAGCTTGCTTACCATTCAAATGAAGTTTCAGACACCTTGAACTTCTGTACATCTTCCACTTTTAGCATGTCCGATATGATATGATATCAGGGTGTTTTCCAGTACACATGTAAGGGCTATTGAGGAATTGGTATAATATTTATACATTCAGCATTAATGTGTGGGTACCTCAAAAACAACTGTATAAATAACCATTTTTATAAATTAGCATTTTGACTCTGATGCAGTCTACAGTGAAATAATATGTGTATTTGAACAAAACGTACAACATCACTTACAAACTTTGAATTTCACAGGCTTTGGAAGTAAAACCTTGTCAGCTACCTATCAGTTTGAAATGTGAAAGAAGTTTATATTTATCTACCTTGCAAACAAACAATCGTCTCTGCTAGGTAAGCAGCACCTTGACTTCCATCGTCTACGCGTTGCATGAAGGGAAAGAAAAACTATGTGACGTGGTACCCTTGCAATTGCAAACCTTGTATGTTTTTGATTCTCACGTCGCCCGTGTAGAATACCGGTACGGTAGTCCGCGCCTTTTACAGCTAGCCAAACATCTTTTAAAGTAAACTGCCTGTCTTTGAGCGTCACTCACCATAGCCTATAGGTGTACTGCCAGTCTGCCACTAGCTTTTCTGCAGGGTAGATCTGAAGTAGGCACGGCCACAGGCTCAGGGCACAGTAGCGGATCCAGGGGGGGGGGGGGGGGGCACAACGGGCCCGTGCCCCCCCCCCCCCCCCCCCCCCCCCCCCCCCCCCCGAGGGTCCCGCCCCAACGTATACACGTACTTGTACGACTATGTGTACGCGAACATATGCAAACGCAGCGCAGAGATATAGCTACGGCAGAAATGGCCTATACGTACATAATGATACATGGGTCGGGCCATGTATGAATATGATTGCTTTTATCGCGTGACGTAATAGCATTCGGCTCTACAATAGAAGTACAGGCAAAAGGTATGTTACATTAGCCGGCCGTTTAGCGTATGTTTTTCAATTTTCCCTCTAGAGAGCATATCGAAAAGTATCAAAAACCGAGCATAACCCCAAAATTAGCCCATGTATTTCCGTGGAGGCAAATAAAGCAATTAACGCCCACGCGTCATGTGACCATATGAAAAAGGTAGTATTTCAATATTTTCTAAACGAATAAATGGTGAGTTCAACTAAAGTACATGTGCTATCAACGGCGATGCATCGGTGCATTGAACATATAGCGGCTGAGCTCATGATCTGTCAATCCCCAGCCTCGAACAGTAATTACATTTTTAGTGCAGTTTTTATGTACTTTTTGGGGGGTTTTCTACGCAAAAAGCGTTGGCTTCTGGGGCGGAGCCCCAGACCCCGGTGGGGGAGCTTACAGCGCTCCCCCACACCCCCTAGCTGGGCGGGAGGGGTGCCCCCCTCCCGCACCCTCCCCGGGGCGGCCCCGCCTACTACTTCGCCCCACCCCTCGCCACACCCTCGCCGGTGCCCCCCCCCCCCCCCCCCCCCCCCCCCCCCCTCCCAATTCCTGGATCCGCCACTGGGGCAGTAGCAAAGTACAACTGCGGATAGATACACATGCATATAAGCACGTGCACAAAGAGAAGCTCCTGCACACACAAAAACGTGTCCATATATACACATATACATGCACACAAAGTGGCCCAGCGGCCAGATAAACGATGGACACAAAAGAAAGTAGCCTTCTAGACTCTTCGACGGTGTTGGGCTGCCAACGAATGGAATTAATCGACACCTCGACTCAGGGTATTCAGGCTGTTGACCTAGCATTAGTTGCGTATATACAAGAAGGACTTCTTCCCATGCATGCAGTCCTTCACAAGTATTTAATTTATAAGGGTCCCCATTTCTACGCAAGGGTCCCCAATTCTACGTAGAATTGGGGACGGGGGTCCCCAATTCTATGGGGTCCCCAATTCTACCTGACACCGGCACTGTATCCTAATGTACTTCTATATGTTCACACGACACACGGCACGGAACAACTCGGTATGTCACGGTACGGCACGACTATTGACTATTTCTTTTGAGGGTAATGAAAAAAGCAATCCCATAGCTAGCACAATTATTACCCACCATTACTATGGAAACAAGCTACTACTCATACATGTACTCGCTTGCTATCATTTCGCAATCTACCACAATCGAGCTGCGATACGGTTTTGACAGTGTTCACACGTCAAATTTTAACCTGCAAATATATGCATATCGTACCGTACAGGCACGAAAAGATTGTGTCATGTGAGCGTATAGCATTAATGCTAATTTAAGTTTGATAGCGTTAATCTGGTAGCCATTCGTGCTCCGAAAATGTTCTTTCAGAACAACGTGACTTTCCCGAAGCATCCGATCCTTGGAAGGGTATGTAGTTATGAAACTCAGCTAGTTTAGAGAACAGTACCCAGACTTTTAATGCACGGCTATGAATTATGCTGTTTGCGTGGCTTGTGGAACAGATTTGACCATAGATATTAATATCTATGATTTGACTGAGCTTGTTCATGAAAGGCGGAGCCCTGCATGGAGCACCACGTATTTGAGAGTCAGTCGGGTACCCAGACTATGTGCGACCATGACGTTTCATAAGACAACTACCATACTTATTCAACCGTTTCAGCGCTCTGCGCGGGAGGGGGCATGCAACACGTCTGCGACCTTCGCTGAAATTTTTTTATGAAGTGGGCCCCCCCATTGGTCAATCTTTAATGCGTTCCTACGCCACACTGTTACTGAAGTAAAAAACGAAAATGACTCGTTTTCTAAAGAGTCATTACGACATTAGCATGACGACCTCTCAGCTTGCGCTCGAAATTTTCATTTGGCGTAATATTAATTGGAATCCACCTCGCCCCCAGTCTACTATATCGTCAAAGTGCGTCGTCCGGCAGGCTAAATGATGTACAGCTACACGAAAGGCGAACTCTCTCAACTGATGACACTGAGGAAGAAAGATGCGCTGGATCGCCTGCAAGAGATGAACGGCACTGAGGCTATCCTGGTAGGCCTGCAGACGAGTCCAAAGACGGGTTTATCGGACACTGAGGCCGAACTAGAGAGAAGACGGACGATATTCGGTCGGAACCACATCGAATCTGATCCCCCTAAGTGGTTTGTTGCCTTGGCGTTAGAAGCCCTCAGCGACAAATTTTTGCTTACCCTCATTGGAGCGGCCACACTAGAAATCGTTCTCGGACTAACGGTGAGTGAACAAAAGAGCACCGCTTGGGTCGAAGGGGCTGCCATTTTGGTAGCGGTGGCCGTGGTAGTCCTGGTGACAGCATTCAACGAATGGACGAGGGAGCGCCAGTTCAGAGGTCTTCAGAAAAGAATGGCAAGTACTCAAAGGTATATATATATATACGCACACATTGTATTGTTTGACACCAGGCCAGTGACAGTGTGTCATGTTGTTAGGTACTTTCACATCATTTCACGTAACGTATTTCGCATATCCAAATATCTGCAGTAAAAATTGTGACTGGTTTTTACGAAGGTTAAAAGAGTGGTAGGTATTTTTGAAAATCTAGTTCTCGATACAGTGTAACACCTCGGAACTGTAGACTTTTACAGCGATTCATAGGCGTCCCATAATTCGATAACATGGTCAGAGTGGTAATTGATTATGCTTGCCTAAGTCAGTCAACAGTCCACCAACTTTTACATAATATTATGTAACTTTTCCAGCAGTCACGCGCGCTTCCCTATGTAATTTACTTGTGCTTGTGCGTAGTCAGGCTGATGCTTTGAGTTTACACACGAATACTTGCGCGCACACGCACAAACACAGTTAAGATCAATACACGTGCATGTGCTATGTAGCATATCAGGGCCGGCGGAAGCTTATATAAAGTGGTACAACCTCAGCACAGATGTTTGCGGCTGGACAGTAATTAAGCGATACCGTAATTTAGTATTAGCCACCAAAAAAAATTCTAGCCGCATCTCATTATACGATATCTGTTTTTGCGAGCCTATATCATACTCGTCTTATGACATTCCGAGAAGAGAAAATGCTCATGAAAACACTCTACCACAGCTATACGTAAGCCATAATTGCCCAAGCACTACATTTATTATGTGTGGTTCTGCGCAGCCCGTTTTCACATCAATGCAACTTTGGCGGGAAAAGACGGGGTGTACTTGAGCGGTCTTTGTGGACGAACCAACCGGTAGAAATCTGTTAGCGAGTAATATAATGATCAGCACACATAGGAGAGTATATTCATATCACTCATAAATAGCCGCCTTTTTTTTTAACTTCAGAATAAGGCAGGAGTTTTTATGAATAATTTCAGTATTTAAGAATGCAGATACACGCAAAGAAAGTCGAAGAGCGATGCAGAGTGTGTGGCAGCTTCTTAGTGGAGGATAAAGCCAAAAAGAAGAGGAAAACATATAACTGCATACAGTTTGCAAAGGATTTGCACTCCAAATTCCTTATCAACACCTCCCTGGACATGCACCCACCCACCCACCATCCTTTGTGTGATACCACAAACATGGGCCCAACAGTATTCCTTTTGAGTGGAAGGCCCACACAGAAGTTGACTGCATGGTGATATTATAATTTTATATGCTGCATGTACATGTGTATGTGATAGTACTCAGATATGTCATCCTAAACCACCACATGCAGGCTGTCCAGCCCACAATAGTGCAGCTCAGATTTACACGGAATAGCCCCTGCCATGCAGACAGGCTTCTCAGCACAAGACCATATACTTGCCAGTACCAACAATCCAGACGTACTGGACCAACTTCAGTGTCCCTTGTGCCTGACAATTGTGCACCACTGAAGCATTGGAGCTACCATGTAGCAGTGGTGTATCCAGGATTTCAGTGAGGGGGGTGCTTAAAGTGAGGCCCGATACAAAAAGTGGGGGAGGGGGGGTGCAGTTCGCTTCAGGTCCGATACGAAAAGTGGGGGGGGAGGGGGGGGTGCAGTTTGCTTCAAGTCCGATACGAAAAGTGGGGGCCTTTGTTTGGCGCACAGCAAATACGTTATCGTTAATAATTAATGGTTACAATTTTGGCCGAGGGGGGTGCTCAAGCACCCGGAGCACCCTCTCTGGATACGCCACTGATGTGGGGCACTGGCTGCATCGACATATCATACACAGGTTCATGGCTTCCAACTGCAGTAAGATCAAGTGTCCATGCTGCATCATGGACACTCCTTTGGCTCCTTCACCGCTGAAGCCCACACCACCATTCATTCAGACCTTGCTAGTGGTACATTGCCAGCAAACATGGGGAAAGGAAATACGGGCTGGTGAGTACAGCACTCACAAGTGTGCAGAAGAACCTGGACCTTCAGATGCTGATGTGCAGACAGCATGTCACACAGTCACTGGCTTCCACCAGCTCTCAACCGATCGTCTGAGGGAGAAAGGAGCAGAGTCCATCCATACCAAGTTGACTTCTTGCAACGTACGTACCATTCGGTACATGACCCAGTTAGAAGACTGTCCTTGATTATGAAGGAGCACCTGCTTCCTATAGATCCACAAAACGTGGCAGCGATCCCTCCTACTGATACGTATACCGTTAAATTCACGATATTTCAGCAATACGCATCTCTAGCCCAAAAAAAGGCGGCTATAAGCAGATAATGGAATCAGTTAGTACCTTCTGTTATCTCTAAGATTTACTTGAATCAAAACTTTTTACCGGTCGGGAGCGTGGAAAACTTATTTCAAAGTGGAGAGGTACGTCGAGGGTTACCCGCTTTCACGAACCATAACTTGCCGTAGCGTCAAAACTGTAACACGAGAAACGCAGTATTTGTAGAAAGATGATGCTTCTTTTGTTTCGAGGTTTTAAATGACGCTGGTATAATTCCTGTTTTTGTACAGGAGGCTCACGTTTCTTGGCTCTGGTTGTCTAGGACGTTGCTAAGGGAATACGTAATCATTTCAATATTTCGGGTTATAAACCTACTGTCCACAAAATATATGGCCGCAAACACCTGTGCCAGATAGAGCGTCCATTGCAAACAGCGGCCATTGCAAACGGCGGCCATTGCGCACGCTAACGGTTATTTATAAATTTAATCAAAGCTAATTAATTAATGAAAATTATTAATAATTATCTTAGTCGCGGGAAAAAGTGGTAGGGCAAATGCCCTACCTGCCCTATGGGCTGCGCCAGCCCTGCATATCTAGCTAAAGTTCAAAGGGTTGAAGGTGTACATGTAAAAGCTTCATATTACACTGACCTGCAAGCTTCATAAACTCAAAGTTAACAGAACATATAATACAGCTTACCTGCCTAGAGCCTCGACGTAAGCAGAGGGTTCATGTAGGAAAGCCATTTACAGAAAGATTTGCTAAGCCATTTACGGAGTTAAATAGAGGGAGATTAAAAGGGTACAACATGCAACCATTTATTGCTAACACATGGCTACTATATACTGGTAATAATACGACACATGGTCATTATACATACAGTACCAAAAGTAGCCACGCTTGAAAATGTTAAACTGTAAGCAGTACTGTGTGTTAGCAATACATGGTTCGTGAAGCGCGAAGCATCAGTTGCCTCCACCACAACCGCTCCTGGCCAAGGGATCAGTGAGGGGTCAGCTCCTGACGCTTCTCTCCCATCTTTTGAGGAAGTCTGTTGTTTGCAGTATGCCACAATTCGTCACATACCTCAAAAAGCAAGACCCGCATTTGCTCAAGTCTTGTCAGACACGTTGAGATCTATATGCGTATCCAACTCGGAGGAGGCTTGGTTAAAACTATTCATGCTGCCAAAGTGTGTGTTACGAGCATCGCATCGAGGTGGCCAACGTCACAAATCTCACTCCATTGAAGAGCTTTGCAGACAGTGGTCTGATGGCCACATAGCTTCTCTATGGCAATATGCCTCTGCAGCTCTGATCATGCTCGGAAGCCCAACCCCAAACAACCTAAGGAGCAAACAAAGGAGACAAATAAGAAGGTTCAGTCTGCAGTTTCTAAGGCTAGAGAAGGGTTACTGGGGAAGGCTTGCAAGGTCCTTATATCTTCAGGTATTGCCCCCAACATTCCTGAGACATGGAATTTGCTCCAACAGAAACACCCTAAGGGCCCAATTCCTACCCTACCTGATATCACTTTACCTCCAGGGACCACTGCTCTGCCACCCGAGTTTAAAGTGTTACTCTTATTCAGAAGCCGGGTCCTGCTCTTGGTCTCTTGATCAACCCTGCCAAATGTGAACTGTTCTCTCCCACTGTCTTGACAGACTTTCCCCAAGAAATGAAAGTGTCCCACGAGCCAAACTTTGAAGTTCTTGGACTCCAATAGGAGATCCCACCTTTTGTGCAAAGTTTTTAGCACAAAGGCGTGCTAAGGCTGCCAAGTTGCTATCCCAGTTGGTTACTGTGGGCTCATTGGACCCCCAAGTTGCACTCCTCCTCCTGCGTCAGTGTGCAGGGTACTGTATATTAGTTCATCGTGCCCGTTCAACTCCACCCTCACTTATCTCTGACGGGTTAGCATTGTTTGATGCTGATGTTCGTCATTGTTTTTCCGAATGCACTGGAATTGATACAGCTGACACAGAATGGTTGCAAGTTCAACTGAGCCTTGGTAGGGGGTTGGGGGGGGGGGGGGGGGGGGTCTTGGCCTTCGTAGTCTTGCTCTCCATTCTCCAGCTGCTTATTTGGCATCACTGATTAAGGCAGGGTCTCTAATACCATCTGATGAATACGCCTTGGAGACATTCAGTATTTTTAACAGTATAGTCCCACCAGTGCATGCAATTTCAGGAGATCTTTTGCTTAATTCTAGCTATAGCCAAAAGGATCTCTCGGCTAGGTTGTAAAACCACCAGTTTGATCAGCTGCTACATGTACTTCAGTCATCCCCTGCCAACCGTGCACGTTTGTTGTCTGTGTCCTCATGCCATGCTGCATCCTGACTATCAGTCATTCCTTCAATAGGTCTTAAGCTTCACCTTGAACCTGATGAGTTCCAGATTGCCATTTCGCTTCTCCGCACGTGTGGGGATTACTGCAAGTTTGTGCATCTAGCTAGAACCACACCTACAAGCCTCTGCTCTGACTCCCTAAAGCTCTTCGATGAAGAGATGAGACTTTGCTTTGCTTCTTGCCTAGCAGTAGATATGCCTGACACTCAGTGGCATCAAGCTCAACTTTGCCCTAAGCTAGGTGGTCTAGGCCTTCGCTCCCTCTCTCTTCACTCGTGTGCTGCCTTTGTCCCTTCACTAGCAGCCTCAGACTTAGGGAGCCCAGACAATATTCATCTACAGCAAGCTGTTTCCCATTTTAATGCCCTGGTATCTCCACAGGGCTCTCTTACTGTGGAGGCAGTGCTTAACACTCCCCCTCAACAGAAAGCCCTATCTTTAAAACTTGATACCCACATGTTCCAAGCTCTAGTTTCTTCTGCTTCACCAGCCAACAAAGCTCGCATATTGTCAGTATCTGCACCCCATGCAAGTTCTTGGGTCTCTGCCATCCCTTCTGTAGGCTTGAACATGCACCTGGATACAGAAGAGTGCCAAGTGGCTATCAGATGGTGGCTAGGCCTCAACACATCAACCGCTTCTTCTTGCCCCTTCTGCCCTGGAGCTGTACTTGACCCTCTTGGTCACCATGCAACCTCATGCCAGCATGGTGGAGATGTGGTCACCCGTCACAACCACCTTAGGGACACCTTTGCCGAACTCTGCCACCGAGCTCACCTGCCTGTAAGGGTTGAAGTGGGATATGGCCTATCTGGAGATCATATCAACACACGTCCAGCTGATGTGTTGGTTCAGGTTTGGGATAGAGGCAAGCCTGCTGCCTTCGATATAACAGTCACTTCACTCCCACTCCTGCCACCTTAAGAGATGCCAGTACTTCCTCAGGGGCAGCAGCCCATGCTGCAGAATGTAGAAAACATTCCACCAATGATGCCAGATGTCAGGAGCTGGGGTGGGTGTGCATCCCACTGGCTGTGGAGACCTTTGGGCATTGGGAAAAGGAGGCCCAAATTGTGTTCTCACGCCTAGCATCTTTACTGTCCATCCACCAAGGTCGCCCCAAATCTGTTGCCCTGTTTGACATCTACAGCAGAATGAACATGTGCCTGGTCAGATCAATATCCAGGGCCATCATGGGTAGAGTAGTAGTTCTTTAGGACATTTATGTGTAGTATAGTGCAGTGTAGTGTAGTGTAGCCTGAGTTAGTTTTTTGTACTTGTGAGTCGTGTACGTAATGTATTATTTATTATAATAATAATAATAATAATAAAGGAATACAACAGATACAAATTTGACAAACCTGCAATTCTACTAACTTGAAATAGATGCTGCTAACAAACCTACAGTTCTACTAACCTATCTGGGCATTTTCTCTCCCCATGATGGCCCTAGCCACTGACCTCACAAGTGACATGTTCAGTCGGCCATAGATTTCAGCCAGCACTTTGGGTTTGGGGGTGGCCTGGCCAATGGCAAGTAGAGAGGCAAGATGGCAAAAAAACACTCTGAGCCTCCATCCTCCAGTTACTGTACATTTCTACAGTTAGGGGGATACATGTCCACCCCAACTCCTGGCATCTGGTGCGTGTATTTACACTTTATCACCCTATCTGCATCCATGATTGGTCCATTTTTTAAATAGCATGAATATTCTTGTTCTTGTTATTGCTCTTGTAGCTTTGCATTCAAATAACTCACACCTTCTATGAACCATTTGGAATAATGCCAAATTAGACCAATTGGCTCAAAATTTTCAAAAAGTATTGCCCTTAGCCCGTGATGATGCGTACATGTGCGTGGACATTAAATTGATACCTTTGTAGAGTAAAACCCGCATGGATGAGAGCACAAGGTATCACATTGGACTTCATATGAATCATTCTAATCCGTTTTTACAACTATCATTGAAATTGTTGATAGTGATGCACATTACATTTCTTTATTGCTAAAATGTATGCAGAGTTTCTTTGTCCACAAGTTTTTCACTAATTCATGGATGGAGATTTTTCATGTATGGGTTAGTTGGATTCACTAGCAAATCGCCTGTTATATTAGTTATTCACATGGAGCCTGGGGTGAAGCACTGCAACGTTTTCTCTTGCATAGCCATCCTCATAAACCACAGTAAATCCCAAGACTTGGGAGATCTAAATGGCAGTGCCAGTGCTATCCTTGCAAGATCATTGCAAGGCAGGTTGAGGCAGTAGACTGATAAACTGTTCATTCTTATGATTACATTTTAAATATTTAAATACAACTGTTTATATCCTAATTCGATGTAATATTTTAGCTGAAGTTTGGTAGTAAATCGCCTGAATACTCACATACACATTTTATTCATGGATATTTCTTATCATTCCCTGCCACAAAAATGTCATCATGTTATATGAGCTTTGAAAATCAATATTTCTTTAACTATAGTTGTGATTTAATAAAGTCAACAAGATGCAAGTCACAAATTCACACTCTTTAGTTAACTGTGATCTGGCAAAATACAGATGTTAATTAAAGCATGTGTAGGAATCATTAATTTGCATGTATGTGTCAATTGTCCAGGTTCTCTGTGCTAAGGAATGGGGAGATAACAGAACTCCAACCTGCAGATATTGTGGTGGGAGACATTGTTCAGTTCAAGTATGGCAACACCTTCCCGTGTGACGGACTCCTCATCAATGTGAGATACCATGGTGATGAACCCTTATGTACGTCATACCTCTGTTCCCATGGCTATAGGGCTTTGATGTTTCAATCAACGAGAGCGCTCTTACTGGGGAGTCATTGCTGGTCAAGAAGTCACCAGAATTGGACCCTTTCTTACTGGCGGGGACCCAGGTGATGGAGGGAGGAGGTACCATGGTGGTCACGGCTGTAGGAGAGAACTCCCAACAAGGCATTGTCCTGATGCTACTAGCCGATCAGGATAAGGAGGAAGGCAAGTGCACAATGATGGAAGCTTAGGAACGTAAACACAGTATAAATACAGTATACATAATACATACATGTAATGCCCAAGATTGGGGGGAGGGGGCCAAGGCTTCCTCTCCTCCCCCCAGTCCCCAGTCCCTATGCCTATGACTGTAGCATCATTGTTTACCCTAATGCCACTAATGTTTGAATATGAACTTTATGCACCACATGTACATGTAGGATGCCTTATGTGTGTACGGAAGAAAAAGTCCATATCAAACAAGGGCATAGGACACCCTCAAAATGAGGCCGTACTCCTGATGGAAGATGAAGAGGAGGAGGATGAGGAGGAGGAGGAGGAGGAGGAGGAGTTGGAAGATGTTTGCAAGGAAGGAGAGAACAACTGCAAAGTAGCAGAGGAGGGAGAGAAGACCATTGTCACCACATCTGGTAGCATCCTGAAGAGCAAGCTGACCAAGCTGGCCTACCACATCAGCATGTTCGGCATGGCTGCAGGCGTCCTCTGCATTGTCATCCTAATGGCCAAATTTAGCATAGAGCAGTATGCAATCAGGAAGCGGCACTGGATGTCTAGGGACGCCACCTCCCTCCTCAACTTCTTTGTCATAGGGATCACCGTGCTGGTGGTGGCCGTACCGGAGGGACTTCCCCTGGCCATCACCATTGCCCTTGCCTACTCCATCAAGAAGATGCTGAAGGACAACAACTTGGTCCGCCACCTGCATGCCTGCGAGACCATGGGGAATGCTACCACCATCTGCTCTGATAAGACTGGTACCCTCACCATGAACAGGATGACTGTTGTGGAGTCTTACATCGGGACTCTCAAGTTCAGTCATACCCCTAAAGTGTCCAGGATACCCAAGACCCTTCTGGACATACTGAGCTTGAACATAGCTGTCAACAGCAGCTATTCATCTAAGATTGCGGAGGTGAGCAATTGGAATATGGTACATTACTAGTGGCTTGAGAGAGATAGAAAGGGAGAGAGAGAGAGAGAGAGAGAGAGAGAGAGAGAGAGAGAGAGAGAGAGAGAGAGAGAGAGAGAGAGAGAGAGGATTTTATTAATGAAAAGTTAGTCTGAATGTGTATCTGTGCTATGCGTTGTCAGTAGAATCAATCACATTTTGCATCCTGTTAACCCATTGATGTCACTCACACTGTTACCTAACCTATGTGTGTCTGCTGCTCCAGGTAGAGGACCTCCAAGATGACCCATCTCATAGAACATGTCGTCAAAAACTAATGGGTTTTTTCAGGCCAGTTGGAAGGGATGTGGCTCTTCGAAAGGGACTGGCAAATCAAGTTGGGAACATAACGGAGTGTGCCTTGTTAGGATTCATGCTGGATCTAGGTATGGTATACTTGCTAATTTTGTGGAGTGTTTATGGAAGTGTTACCAGCACAGTTGGGATATCTTCAGTAAACTTTTGTCTAGCCTGTCAGAGATTGCTTCTGCATTGCAGTAAAGGAGCGTTATATTGAAAAACCTCTAGTGACAGTTACGAATGCAGGAAAGGAAGAGGATGGGGGAGGGGGGGAGGGGGAGGGGCCTTGGTAGCTTCCATATTCAATGTTTACATATATCTAGGCACCTTAACATGCATGTTAAGTAATAAACATTTTCTTCACAGAGCACACTTCCATTCTCCTCTGTTTTAACACTCCTACTCCTACTACTCCACTTCTGTGTCCCATTCACCCCTCCTATTCTCTCCATCACTCTATCCCTCTTACCTCTTACCTTTAGGCATTTTCTCCTTCCTATCTCATTACTCCTTTTTTTATTTCATCTCCCTTTACTTTCCCATTGCCATCATTTCAATCCCTTCCCTTTTCCCCCCCACTCCTCTTTCCTATAGGCCCTACCTTTCCCACTCCTTCCTCTCCTATCCATCACCATCCATCCTCTCTCCTTTCCATACATGTATGTACACATGCTGACACCAACTATAACATTAGCAACTCCAGGTTAAGGCTGTTAAGTGGTGCAACTAATACCATACATTGGTTAAGAATTAGTCATTCCCTTGCAATGCAGTAAAAGTGATTCTGTTGCGCATGTACGATTGAAAAGGCAAATGTTCTGCTTGAATAAGCTTCTTCACTATGCATTTTCACCAAAGCATTCTATAATCTATTTCCACTATGTGTAGCTGCTACTCACACCTCCTACAGGTATTGACTATGAAGCCATACGTGCACAGCACCCCACAGAGACGTTCACTAAGGTGTTCACCTTCAACTCTGCACGCAAGAGCATGAGTACTGTCATCCCTCTGGAGGGTGGAGGGTACCGCCTTCTGACCAAGGGAGCCTCGGAGATTGTCCTCTACAAGTGCACCCAGATCGTGGGCAACAAGGGAGAGGTATTAGAGATATGCATATCAATGGCATAAAGGTCACTTGCATATCAATGCAAACCCTTGCACATCATGAGTGCATTAATTCACCAATACAATGATAATGATTTAAAAAAATTGAACAGCTTGAATATTAATATATAAACATGTATAGTAATATTTAGCAGAAGTCTTTTCACTTTACTTGTTCTGCTCTACAGGTAATCTGTGTGATATACAGAGGCATTTGAAACAATCTTATCTACCACTGTAATACAAATATGTCATCTCACATGTAGATCATCCCGCTGACTGATGCTGACCACAGGAGGATTCACAACACAGTTATTCGTCCAATGGCACAAGGCGCTTTGAGGACTATATGCCTTGCATTCAGGTATCGAAATGTCTTGTGTGTACGTGTAAGCTCTTGCGTACAAGCATTTAAACCTTTTTTATATTAGGCAGATATTTTTAAAATATCAAACCCTTGAATTACCCTTCTATATATGGGAGAGTTTCCGAGAAAACTTCCTATGTTTTATAACATTATAAAATAATCGTGTTATAACATTTGAATTGCTGTATCTGCCGAACAATAAAGGCTATCGACTTCCTATTTTCAACACTTCATACTACACCATTGCCCTAGGGTAAAATATATTTTTGTGTCTTGCACTTGCTCAGTATCATCATTGCAACGTCCGATACCCCACATGGTTCAAACCGAACATAGCTTTCTGTAGGAGTAATCAAATCGCTTCAAATTCGGTTTGTAGGTAAAGAGGTCCTATACCTATCAAATTGTTCTGTTCGTTAATTTTTATACCATCCGTTACGGAGATATAGTTGAACAAACGACGTGCACTTTTTCCCGCTCTATACGCGGCAATGATATAATCACCGCCTCCCATACTTTGAGCGGGACGCGATTTGCCCAAATCATCGGCGCGAATCGAGCGGGAAAATGTGCACGTAGTTTGTTCAACTATATCTCCGTAACGGATGGCATAAAAATTAACGAACAAAACAAATCGATAGATATAGGACCTCCCTACCTACAAACCGAATTTGAAGCGATTTGATAACTCCTACAGAAAGTTATGTTGGATTTGAACCTGGTCGGGTATCGAACGTTGCAATGCTGGCACAGAGCGAGTGCAAGACACCAAAATGTATTTTACCATAGAGCAATGGTGTAGTATGAAGTCATTAAAATAGGAAGTCGATAGCCTATACCGTTCGGACGATATAGCAATTCAAACGTTCTACCACGATTATTTTATAAGGTTATAAAACATAGGAAGTTTTCTCGGAAACTGTCCCATATGTGCATAGGATAAATTATAGTATGTGAGCAGTTTCAAATAAAAATGAATCCTTTTGGTTTAAGTTGAACTTTAACAAACAATGTTGAAGTTTTTACTTTTGTGAATAATGATTTGTGATCTAGACAGTGCACAATTTGTGCCAGGACAGTATTATACATATACATGTATTCAACTGTATTATATTGATGGTTGTGTGTGTGTGTGTGTGTGTGTGTGTGCACGTGTGTGTGTGTGCGTGTGTGTGTGTGTGTGCATGTGTGTGCATGTGTGTGTGTGTGTGTGTGTGTACTGATGTGTGTACTGATGTGTGTGCAGGGATTTCTCCTCCAATTCTGGCTGGGATGCCACCACCACTAACTGGGACAATGAGAGTGAGGTGGTCTCATCTCTGACGTTTCTAGCCATTGTGGGTATTCAGGATCCTGTCAGACCAGAAGTGCCTGAATGCATCAAACAGTGCCAGGATGCGGGTATCGTGGTTAGAATGGTGACAGGAGACAATAAGGACACAGCAATGGCCATCGCTGAAAAGTGTGGCATAATTCGCAGTGGCTGCAGACATATGGTGATGGAGGGAAAGGAGTTCAATATGAAGATCAGAAATTATGCGGGGCAGGTTTGTTTATGTAGATGCAAATATATTATAACACATGTATGTGCCTAAGCATGTGTGCATCACCATGGATTTACTGTTATTGCTGCATTAAAAGCACATAGAATGCATGCATATGGATGCATAGTTTTTTTACACATTTGATGGGGATGGAGGAGAATACAGGAAAGGAAAATTGACAAAAAATGGGGATTAGAATACAATTAACAGTTCAAGGGAAGGGACTTGGTTCAAAAACCAAATGTGAAGGGCCTTTTGGACTCTATTTCCTTTAAAAAATGAAGTGTTTAGGGTTTACCTCCTCTCTCCAAGCTTTGTGAAAATCCTCCCCCCCCCCCCCCCCCCCGAAGTTAATTCTGAGCAGTAAAAAAAGTTTGAAACTTCACCACCTCTTCCCCTTCCCATCATTATGCTTTAAATATAACAATCTGTGAAATTTCAACTGAACACTGGATTCAACATCATTTTTCTACATTAAAATATTACATTTTTCTTTTGAGGACAGTTCATTTTTAGTGTATTTCTAATATAAGGGCAACAAAGTTAGAAACTGTCATTCCACCTATCTATATTAATTTGCCCTGCTCTCATATCATCTTCTGTATCAGCATTATAAGAATAATAACAAATATTTTACAGAGTGATTATCAATAAGATGAGATGAGTTTTCAAAATTTAAAAACACCTGCTACATTTTTACAATTAGGCACACAAAATGTGGGTATAAAACCAGGGTGTGGCATACCAGTTTCATGCATGTAACCTCCTTTTGATGTGTATTGGCAGGTTGTTCCAAGCAAGTTAGATGCAATCTGGCCCAAGCTGAGGGTGTTGGCTCGTTCCAGTCCAAAGGACAAGTACACCCTTGTGGATGGAATTATCAACTCCCACTACCACTCTCAAAGGCAGGTGGTGGCTGTGACAGGAGATGGTACTAACGATGCTCCAGCTCTGAAGAGGGCAGACATTGGATTTGCAATGGTAATGGACTTATTCAGCATTTAATGAAGGGGGAAAGGGTGTTACATCCTTAAAATCATATCTCCCATCCCTCTTCCCTTTTGTTCTCATACCTGGCCCTCACTTCCATGTCTTTCTTCCCGGCATGTTCCCTTCTCCCCACTTCCCATTTTCTCTCCTAGATTGGTTACCCTAGGTGTTTTTGCTTTTCTTTCACTAACTCTGGTCTTCTTTCCTCCTACTGCATAACAGGTTAGGGGGGGTGGGGGGGTATTTACCCCCACCAACTTGAACAGAAATCATTGATTGTATAATTAATTTACTAGCTCATTCTTTCCATCTTACCACCTAACATTGAAGCAGACAAAGCTTATTGGAGGCTATACACAGCCAAACCTTCACCTCCAGTCACTAGAATGGAGACAAGCACCATTTCAGCAATATTTATTTTCATGGTCTTGTACCAGGAGTGCAGCTTATGAGTATTAAAGCTTCAAATACTATACTTATCATTCTTCAACTTCCTGCAACTAACACCATAAGTGATTCAGTACTCTATAAAGAAGTACTTGTGCAGTTATATGAAGCAGTCATGATCACGACCAAACACGATAGTCGGGCCACGCCCAACTAGTGACAAGCTTGATATGAAAACCATCACTAACGGGTTTTTTTTACAAAGATAATATAATATTAGGTTTTGCATATTCAGTAACATTTTCTGTGCCACGCCCACTCATTGTATATTCATAGTTTTACCCCCAGACTTAAAACCACCCCTTCCCCCCTATGTACATGTACATGTCATGACAAAGGTCATCCAACACTATAGGATGATTTTTTGCTACCAATAACCTATGGGACATTTTTAAATGTTCTACCTCCCATCATGCCAAATAAAAGTGTCATGTCTTTGTTTTTTATTTACAACAGGCAAAAGGGTATTATATTCAAAATACACATCATTTACTCCTCAATGGAAGTGCTCTATTTAATTATTTACTTCTGTAAACAATAGTACACTTGCAAATCTCCATAAACTATACACTTTCCAGCTACACTCCACACACGTTAACGGTATAACCATTATGGATGCATGCCTGTTCAGTGCTTTTGTCCGCTATACAAGATGATATGAAACTATGCACTGTATTTGTGGTTTCAAATTTTTTTAAATAAACTATTCAGGACACATGTAGCTCTCTATTTCTCAGCTTGAACCTCTTCAAATGCTGACAGCTTCAGTGACAACAATATTATTCCAGCTTTATCCTTTGTTCCGCTAAGTATCTCTGATAGTGCCTCACATGTGAATGGCTAATGAATTGCTACGGACTAGAAATTGCTAAGCAATAATCATGTCTAAATTTGCAAATTTAGTTTTTGGATGCCAAATGTGTATACTTCAACACATGTGCAAATCATAACATCTCGCATGGAACTGTCTATAAAAGATCGACACAAGATAAGTCAGGCATGATGGCACTAAATTTTTTTTTTTAAATAGGGATAATTTTTTTGTGAATAGCTCTTCATTATTTTTCTTCTTATTTCTCCCCCTTCCACTTCTCCCTCTCCGCAATCTCTTATCAAACCCTCTGTTCGCTCTGTTAGGGTATAGCTGGTACAGATGTTGCTAAGGAAGCCTGTGATATCATACTCACTGATGATAACTTTGCCTCCATTGTGAAGGCTGTCATGTGGGGTCGTAACATATATGATGCCATCTCCAAGTTCCTTCAGTTTCAGCTCACTGTCAACATCGTGGCTGTCACCCTTGCATTGATCAGTGCCATCACCATTGGTGACAGTCCCATCAGGGCCATCCAGCTTCTCTGGGTGAACATGATCATGGACACCCTTGCCTCTCTAGCTCTGGCCACAGAACCTCCCAATGCAGAACATCTCAAACGCAAACCTTATGGAAGCAACAAAGCCCTCATATCTCCCCGCATGTGGCTATTCATAATTGGCCACGCATTGTACCAGTTGGCAGTTCTTTTTGTGCTAGTGTATGCTGGAGCAGTGCTGTTTGATATTGATGATGGGGCAGCAAATGATAATTCTGCTGCCATATCAGAACACTTCACCCTCATTTTTAATGTGTTTGTGTTCATGCAAATATTCAATGAGATCAATGCTCGCAAGATCCATGGTGAGAAGAATGTATTCAAAGGACTCCATTGTAGCTACACTTTCCTTGCCATCATGGTGGGTCAGGTGGTGTTCCAGGCCATTTTGGTGGAGTTTGGTGGTATAGTAATACGGACCAGTGGTTTGACCTTGGAACTGTGGCTGTGGTCAATCTTCCTGGGATGTTCTGAGCTTGTTGTTGGGCAGATAATTACACTAATCCCTGTTGAGAGACTTCCAAAATGCAAAGGTTAGTATGTTCCAGGAGAATGATGAATGGTTGGAGAGTATAAGAGGTAGATAATTAGAGAGAACATGTGAGGGGGTCAAATAGTTTCACATTAAAGGAAAGAGTTTAGTGGAGGCTGGATGTTGCAAAAAACCAAGTTCGAAGATTGAAAGGTAATTAGAGGGGATTAAATGAAGTGCTTTTAGCTCTTTTCTCTGTTCTACATGTACCAGTTCAATTCAATCCCCTGTATACATACGTATTGTTTTAATCCATCCACTCTTTTCTCTACTCGTCCGTTTTGCTTGTGTAATTTTCTCTTCTTTCAGCTCCATATCATGTTGTTTTAATGATTTTTATTTTCCAGCGACCTATGTTGAAATGCCAGACCTTGAGAATCCACTTACCAACCCAAGACCTGCCCGAGTTTTGTGGATGAAGAATTTAAGTAATCTACGTGCACAGGTACATGTATGCAAAGTTTTTGAAAAGAATTAAGGAAGCGCATCTGATGACACTTGCTGTACTTGTAATTGAGCAAATATGGCAAATCCTGATTGTGCCAAAAGAATAAGGAGTTAGTAATACAAGCATTATTAATGGCCTAAGCTTAGGCTGGATTGGTACAAAATCAGGTGCAGTGTAATTTTTCACTTCTTTCATCCAGATACGTGTTATCAATGCCTTCCGTGCTGGAGTGGCTCATTCTACTCAGCGTTCATCTCACCAATGACAGTGAGCTTGGCAATCCCAACAATTTAAACCACATAATGTTCATTTCTTTTGCTGCTGCAATGGTGGATAGAAATTCTTAGCATTTTTGATTATTTCTAAGCCGCACAGATTATGTGAACATAACCAAATGATTTTTCTAGGACTGGTAGGGTTGCTCTGCATGTTATAATAGTGCTCGCCACCATGCATCACAAAAGAGTGAACTGCCGCATTATTCCTTTTTGGTGTTAAATCATTTTTTAAATGTATGCCCACTAATGTACATGTGTATGTGTAGGAAAATGGGTTAAAATTTAGTGCACGCCATTCTCTGCTTCCTTCACCATTGTTACTGCAGTATTGTATGTGGCTGCCAATGGACCAAATTTAAACATAATGCATTTGTTGTGATTGCACAATTAATAGCATAATATTCTAAGCACAACAAAATGCTTGTTATTTAGCATTTAATCATTCAATTCTTTTGTACATTACTATCAATGCAGATGAGCTGCAAAATGCTGGATGAAGGACATTACCATTATTGGTTCTATGATAAAATCCACTTTGACCTTGTAATAATGATGTGAGAGTCTTTGGTCTGTATTTGAACTACAATTATATTATAATTAGTAATTATATATATATTGCAAGATGTATAGTCATTTTATGAGGCTATATAAGCACGCAACTCATATAAATATAAGTCTATTATAAGATATTCACAGCCATACACTTCAAAACCATAGTAGAACGTATCTTTAATGCTGGTACATGTATGCACTATGCATACTGAAAGGCCCTCTCCCTGGCTGACTACTGAACTAGTTGCAGTACCATGCAGCTTTGGCTGTTCAATGGTTGACGTTCACATTGTTGATCAATGGTTTATATATAAAATTATAATTATAATGATTGTTAATATTGCTGCAATCTACGTCATTAGAGTCAGCTGAAATTCTGATTCGCTAATAGACCCGTCATACCACCCTTTCGGATTAGGTTCGCTCGTGACTCTTGTTCCACTAGAGCTTGCTTCATCAGGAAAATGGTCCATTTGGGATGCCAAGCTGCATTGATTCTCAAAAGAACCCGTGGCGTTTAACGCGGATAACTCGCCGTACATAGCTGTGTGTACACGTATATCTAATACATTTACTGAAGAATCCTAACATTGTATACAATTCCTTAAATTTTAAACTTTCCTGCTTTTATAGCAATATTTTGTATGGTTAGCAAATGTCCAATACATTATTTAAAAATGTATGGTTACTTTAGGGACCTCTGAGCAGTATTATGACATATCTTAACTCGAATTAATTCGGCCGTATACATGTATGATGCTAAGCAGCACTCATATCAAAAACCTTATAAAAACAAACCTACAGTGCGTAACGTGATACTTGATCTTAAAATTTTTTCCAGCAATTTTACAATTCTCTTGATTGTTGTAGCCTAGTGGTATGAGATAATCAAAATCTGAAAACGGAATAAGCTTTACTAGCCATCTGGCAATAAGTAGAGCAAAGGAACCTATTAAGGAACAACCAACTTCCCTTGACTGCTGCAGACAAACTATGCATGCTAGAGAGATAATTTAAACACCGTTGGATAGAGAATTTAACTTAGATTACAACTATACTAACCATAGGAAAGGTTTTATGAATCCTGGTACCGAAAACTCACTTTTCGGCAAACATACCTCAATGTATGGGAAAGGTACCGAATAAGGAACAACCACATCAAAGGGTTGTTATATAAACACTCAACCGCATGGGGGTTTACTTTGGGGAGGGGGCGGGTGCTACTAGCTAAAAAATGAAACGTCTATCCTCTGGTTGCCTAATTATGGCCAATAAACGACAGGCCTGTCTCCACTACGTGGGGTAGATGCTCTTCCTGACCATTGTAAGCTTTATTGAGGATGGT
>OX442422.1:2643555-2680004 GCA_949361645.1 Spongilla lacustris | reverse complement strand
AGGGGGGTAGTGGTATTAGGTAGCTATGAGGGGGGTAGTGGAATTAGGGAGTTAGGTAGCTGGGGAGGGGGGGGGGGGGTAGTGGTATTAGAGAGTTAGGTAGCTAGGAGCAGTGGCGGATCCAGGGGGGGGGTCTTTAGACCCCCCCCCCTCGGCCCGATCAGTTATGAATAAATTAACTTATGAATAATTAATTACATGATTGACGAGTTGAAAAACGAAGCGTTTAGGAACGCGAGTGAACTAATTAGCGAGTTAGCATTCGACCCAAAGTGTGTGTGAGTGTGTGTGTGTGTGTGGGGGAGGGGTCTAAAGCCAAGCCTGCAGTGTTTAATTAGTATTGCTGCTGCGCGATGGAATGATGCGAGCAATGCAAGAAGAAAGCGATCAAAAGAAGATGGTTTACCTCAGGAACAGGTAGAGCTAAATCAAGTAGGTATATAAATACTATTAAAGGTAAAACATGTGTCTCGTTTAGACCTGAATAAGGTCACAATGGCTTTGCGTAGAGTTTTCTATTCGCTATATCCTTATCCACGTTGACTCACGCAGGCTTCTATATTAATCAATTCGAATATTGCGCTTGTTAGCTATCAATATTGAATACACTTTCAAAGTATGCTTATTTTCATGCTAAATGAACGCAAAAGTGAAAAAGCGGCTGGGGCTTCGCCCCAGGCCCCGCTGGGGGAGCTTACAGCGCTCCCCCAGACCTCCTAGCGGTTACGGGAGGGGGCACGCCCCCTCTCGTACCTACCCCCGCTTGTGAATATAGTTATTAGACCCCCCCTTCCAGAAATCCTGGATCCGCCGCTGAGGAGGGGGGTAGTGGTATTAGGTAGCTAGGAGGGAGGGGGGTAGTGGTATTTGGTAGCTAGGAGGGAGGGGGGTAGTGGCATTAGGGAGCTAGGAGGGAGGGGGTAGTGGTATTAGGGAGCTAGGAGGGGGTAGTGGTATTAGGTAGCTAGGAGGGAGGGGGGTAGTGGTATTAGGTAGCTAGGAGGGAGGGGGGTAGTGTTATTAGGGAGCTAGGAGGGGGGTAGTGGTATTAGGTAGCTAGGAGGGGGGTAGCGGTATTAGTTTACAGGCTGGGAGCCCCAGCAAATAGTTCTAACTACAAGCAATATTAGTGCCCTGCCCCTACTAATACCACTAACCGCCCCTACTAATACCACTAACCGCCCCCCCCCTCCTAGCTAACTCCCAAATACCACTACCCCCCCTCCTAGCTCCCTAATACCACTACCCCCCTCCCTCCTAGCTTCCTAAATATCTAATACCACTACCCCCCTCCCTGCTAGCTTCCTAACTACCTAATACCACTACCCCTCCCTCCTAGCTTCCTAACTACCTTATGGGTACCACTACTCCTCCCTCCTAGCTTCCTAACTACCTAATACCACTACCCCTCCTCCTTCCCACCCAACTCCCTAATACCATTACTCCTCCTCCCTCCCTCCCTCCTAGCTACCTAATACCACTACCCCTCCCTCCTAGCTACCTAATACCACTACCCCTCCCTCCTAGCTACCTAATACCACTACCCCCCCCTCCTAGCTACCTAATACCACTACCCCTCCCTCCTAGCTACCTAATACCACTACCCCTCCCTCCTAGCTACCTAATACCACTACCCCTCCCTCCTAGCTACCTAATACCACTACCCCTCCCTCCTAGCTACCTAGCTATCCCTCCCCCCTCCCCCCTAGCTACCTAGCTCCCTAATACCACTACCCCTCCCTCCTAGCTACCTAGCTCCTAACTACATGTAGCTCATCCCCAAGTCTCTGGTACCAAATGTGAAATGTGAGCAAAGGCATTGCCAATAGCTGCAGGGTGGATCATGAATAAGCAACAAATTAATATCAATTTATACCTCAAACCCTACAGTGACATTGTGGTACAAAAAAGTCATATGGCTTCTGATTAATTACATTTACACATGCACATTGCATTTGCACATGCACATGTAGATCTATTAACTTAGTCCCCACTGCAGCTATGGGCAATACCCTTGCTCACGTTTTGGTATTGTGGATTAGGGAGGGTAGCGGTATTAGGTATTAAGGTGGGTGGGGTATAAACGGGGTGGGGTGGTGGGTAGGTCAGGTTGAAAGCATCCAATTATGAATAAAAAGCAATGAAACAAATAAATAAAAACATTCTCTATGAGAAAGTTGGTGGTATATAGGATTTGAAGGCCAATAGTGGTGTAAAAAGCAGGGAAACAAGGGTTGAATGATAAGGAAAAACGAAATAGTCCTATATTTAGCCCGGCATAAATTGTAGGACAATACATTGTTCATGCATGTGCTAAATGATATAGGACTATTTTGTTTTTCCTTATCATTCAACCCTTGTTTCCCTGCTTTTTACACCACTATTGCCTTCAAATCCTATATACCACCAACTTTCTCATAGAGAATGTTTTTATTTATTTGTTTCATTGCTTTTTATTCATAATTGGATGCTTTCAACAGTCACGCTACATCTAAATATATTCACATCTTGGCAACAGACTATTAATATTATATTCCCCAATAAGAGAGTACTTTGCATTTTAAAATGCAAAAAGGACCATTAAATAATAGCCTCCGACGTTACAATTATGATACCATAGGGAATCAGGAGGTGTCATACCTTTAATATTTAAAATGGTTATAGTATCCTTTGCACTAAATACTACTCTTACTAAGGGGTAAGGTACATGTGATCATGTGGGTAGGGTGGGTAATGTGATTATGTGGGTTAGGGGTAGGATACTGTGATGGGATTGGGCTTCTTGGGTACAACCATTCACCTGCAGCCTCATTTCTCCTTCTGTTCACAGCATGGCCTCAGAGGTCCGTGTCTGTGAGAGGATCCCTCCGTCATCAAGTCCCATCAAGGCATGCTTGTGTGTGGTGTGTGTGTGTATGTGTGTGTGTGTGGGTTCTTGTGTAGATCTCCCCCCCCCCCCCCCCCTTATATGAATTATTGGCAGCAATGTGGCTGCATCCCTATGCTTCACCTCAACGAGGAAGCACTTTCCAGAAATTCTTTCCATGCCTCCAAAAACCCAGTGTTCGTCAGCGACCCTTCCTCAGTTGTACTTGCGCCTCCCAAATTTGCTTTCATCTATTTCGACTTCTACCCCTGGTCCTCCAATGACAGCAGGATGGTCGATGAAATATTGAGCGCAAACATCTCGTGCGAAATTGTACCAATCTATGGCCGTCTTGTTGCTTATCTCAGCTTCCACCATCATCTTTCCAACTGGGGTTTTGGAGGACCATAAATGCAAGATCCGTAATATCTTCTCTATAGGCAATGGACTGGCCTCAAAATATGTACCGGACCGCAAAGTAACTTCTCTTCTACAGCTCTTCCAAGGGCATCTCCCCCCTAACAGCTCGGGATCTCTTTTTGTAAGATGCATATCTTTGCCACAATGAGGGCAGTTCTTCTGTCATGACAAAAGTTGGAATCGCTGACGCCAGCTCACTGTAGACTCTACATCGCAAAATTACAGGCAAAGGTTGCGGTAGGTTTTAGGAACAACGAAGGGCAAGGCTATGACCAGGGCCTGAGCCATATTCCCATTGACAGAGTGATTTACATGTGCTATTCCTTCATATTTAAACCCTGTTTGACTAGGTTTGAGATGCGGAATGTACTGTGTCTTTGAGGTGTAAATTAGACGTTAATTAATTGTAATTGATTATCTGTTCCGTAAAAGTATAAGTGCGAGGAGGGGGGGGGGGGAGATTTACACAAGAACCCTGGTAGGACCTTGTCTCAAGATACTGTTGGAATTTACAGGGTCACACATACAGTATGTCTCTGGTCGCCAGGGGACCGTCTGAGATTATAACTTGCAAGTGCTGCCTTCAGCAGAGCCAATCTGTACATGTAACTCCTTGCCTGTAGTGCTTTTGGGCACACCAAATCATGCTAAAATGATGATGCTCAGGGTGTTACAAATATTAGTACACATGTCTCTGTGTGTGTACTCGATGGGGCTTGGATTAGAGATACATGTACAGGCTATCTTGTTGTTGCCCCACGAGCAGTTGTCCAGCACCACCTGTGTTGACCAGAGCATTGTCTGGCGCCTGTACAGTCAGAATCACTTGAAAAGTCTGTAATGCTCGCAGGTGTGAGTATTTTACATACTCATAACGAAATTATGACTGAGTGCCGATCGATATAAAGGATTTCTATTAATGGCAAATTGTCTGCACTGTATTAGTGTCTTGTTGAGTTACTTGATGTCCAGATAAAAGGAGTGCCACTTCTGAGGTCATCTCACTCTGCGTCTGCATGAACTGAAGTGGTTAGTTGACCATATTGCTGGCAGTGGCTTTGTTGTATTCTTCTCACAGCTACATGTAATATTCTGCAATCCTTTTCACCACTTAGTAGAACTTATTTGTGTCGATATTTGGTGTAATTTTATTATTAAAATGTGGGGAAGGGACGGTGGTGCATGTGGAGAGGGGATAGAGGGGAGGATATGGCATGGTGCATAGAAGTACATTTTTGTCATCCAAACGCTCATTCTTACATATGTCCAGCTGTGAGTTGAAGCCAAAAGAGATGTAGTCTGTAGTTTTGTTGCGCTGATAACCTTACTGACTTCATTACAAAAATAATATATTGTACTAAACTCAAAGATTGCTATTTTAGATTAGTGGGTGCCGCTTCAAAACTACTATGTGCCAGGGTGTGGGGGCGTGGTCGCGAATTCTAGTTATATCACAGCAGTTACATATATTAAAAAAACATCTCTTAATATCAAAAAAATATGCATTCTACTTTTCGTTGTATGACGCTAACTTGGGACAACTATGAATTGATTGGTGGATAAAATTCACCCCCCCCCCCCCCAGTTTTCAAAAATTGTGTACGCCCCTGATGTGTGCTGGTGTACAGCTTATATTTTGGCTTGTTTACATAATTAATGTGTATCTGTGCCTATGGCGGCTAGGTGTAACACCTCTTAATTAATACAGTACATATGTTCCAAATATATAAAGGGCAAGGAAATAATCAATGTCTATCGCAAAGGACAAAGATGGAAATTTGTGTGATGGAGGTTTGCCTATGCAATTACGTGATGTAGGATTTGTATCCCATTTGCAATTGACTGTCTCTCTGCCTTTACCTCCATTTCTTTGCCTTTAACCCATCTTCATCCCTTTGTCCCATCTCTGTGCCAATGCCAAACTGTATGTCCTGTCATCCCAAACTCATGCAGTAACATACTAATGCACATTGGGTATTGGACACAGTACAGGAATTAGACAGGAACCATCGTACCATCTAGTCTTGTTGGTGAGGGACCAAAAATGTGGGGAATCATATGTACAGCTGCTATACCATGTCCACAAGGCGTGGTAATGATAGTTCACTCTCCAGGGACAAAGAGATAAGAGCCAACTTTAACAAAACAGTGGAATACGATAATTAGGTAAGAATAAATTGATTTTGTGTACATGTCTATGTAGGTCACATGTTACCCTTAGGGAACGTTCATTACCCAAGGGTAACACATATTTGCTGGCCTCTAACTCTCACTAGATATAATGACTACGAACAAGTCCTTCACTACACCTGTATGGCATTATTATTGTACTTAGCTGATCACGCTCCATACATGTTATGTTACACACGTTACCCCTGGGGAACGCTATGCTTGCACAGATAGACATAAACCTTTCCAGAACCAAATTTTTCAATGTAATGGTGTTTCTCAATCAAGGAAAATTGTTTATAAATTAACCCAAAGCAGTTAACTGGTGATTGTTGTTAAACGTTCTAACAGCAAAAGAAGACATGCTGGTGAATTTAAATTAATATAATCCTTAAAATAGTTAATTAATATTGGTAAGTCTCAAGACCCCAATTCAAGGTGGGTGGTTAGTTAAAAGCGGCAAACTGTATTTAGTTAACTACTTCCGTTCAGAAGTTATTCAAAATTGAAATCCCCTCCCCATTTTCCATTTTTCCTATGCCCTCTCCATCTGAAATTGAAATCTTGATTTTTTTATTTTCGCAATGTACTAGCTTGATATTTGAATGTATTAATAAATTTGGCCAAGTTAATTGATATTAAAGGAAATGTTGGAGCTTTTGGATGCCCCTAAATTGGTATGTTTCTAATTACGAGTGTCACAAAAGTCATCCACCTGTAATTGTCATAATTATGACCCATACATTCTGCCAGGCCTTCTATACAACGAACCCTTTCCCCCATCATTCCATGCAGCTTTGTCCACTGCTACCATGGATATCAAAGGTTCTTACCATTTGGTGACTGGTACGGCACCTGGGGAAAGCATGGGCAGCAACAACTTCACCTACATAACTGTTTGATCCGTCTGTAGTGTGTGTGTATGGGGGGAGGGGTCAGCACATCTGGCACCATGGAATTTACAGAAACCAACTGCATTGTGAGGATAGTCATACCTGACATTGGTCAAAATGCACTGCCTATCAGTATGGTCCTTGGGGGAAGGCGGCTGAGTATATGACTTCATCAAGCCGATCATGAGGGGGCAACCCCTTTAATTAAGTGCCTGAACAGTGGCAGGTGATCGAGGCTCCACCCCCTCAGTCTCCTATCTTTCATGCACAAAGGAGTCACGGCGATAGACAAATTGTTGTCACAGTGGTGCCGAGCAGATCTGCTACATATGGATGTCTTACCAAGAGTGTGGGCCATTCCCAAGAAGAGGCCTAAAGCACATCCTTATATGGTACGTTTGTATTCAATCTTTGTATGTGTTTGGGGGAACCCTAATACTGACTTCTGGATCATCACATTGCATCTCCCAGGTATGCTTCCACAACTTACATCAAAAACTGTTTGTTGAGAGATCCTCCCCTGATGCTAGGAACAGGCCATATCGAGGAGTAAATTAGTATGCCCTGTGCACATGTAGGATTTGAAGTGTCATGAATACAAGTAGCAAAATACCCAATCCCTTATACCATTGACTCAATAATAGTAAGCGTATTCGGATTGAGCCAGTGAATAACTACAACATAGGGAAACTGATGAGGCTCAGGAAGCTCAATCAAGAGATAACACTCACTCATTCCCACACAAAACTTTATCCTCTTTCTCTCTGATAAGATTTGCAAAGGAAGTAGGGAAGACAAGTTAGAAACCTATTGGGTTATGCTGAATACAAATTTAAATCTTTGGACTACTTAATTTAATTACCAATAACAAAGGTAGATGTTATCTGGCCAGAAACAGTATATAAACAGGCTCTGCTATTGCATCTGCCCTCAAGCAGAGCAAAGGCAAGATAAAAGATGGAACTGATTAGTTTAACATAAAGGACTCTATACCCTTCGATACAGCTAGTTCTTGATCGTTATTTTTGCGACGGAAAACTCCAAGAGAAAAACATGAACTACGCAGAGATTATAGAGTACTCTATGGACTAAGCAAAAAAGGTGATAATTCACCGTTCTAAAATGCATTGCTTAAGTTACACAACTCTTCATGTGCACTCATGTGCAGGCACAGATAGTGGCACATTATCTGTGGAGGGGTATTATGGTGGAAAACAGCTGTAGAGTGGGAGAGATTTAGATTTGGATGGGATGATCTGTAGGCTCTGAACCACATGGCGAGCACCCTTCTTCAGGGGAGGGTCTTTCAGTGTCATATGAGTTATATGTGTTGGTCTAAATTTTTTCCATCATGACTCGTACTCTACACGTAGACTCTGAAACTCGCCCACCCTATGGAGAGCCAGGACCGCTGGCCCCAATTCTGCCATTGTTCCTGTGGTTTGGAAATCAAGCCTATAAGGCAGACAACGTTCCAACAGTACCCTACATACGTTTATATCACAACACAGGGCCGTAGATAATTTTTATACTTTGGGGGGGCACAATAGGTCTGAATGTCATATATTGTGATCTAAATTCAGTCTAATTAATTCATATCTAATATTCGTCAGTGTATAGGCATGCCCTGTACGTATAAGCCTACATGTAAGCGCAATTCTTCACAACTTGATTTGAACCATGTGTGCGCACGTTATCATACATACACCACTCATTAAGGAAAAATCCCGGCCCGGCGACTGGAATTACGGTTTGCAGGTTTGCTACTACAGTGTAGCACTTGAGTGAAGTATTACCTGCATGAGCTTTATTACCCGAAGTTTGTAGGGACTTCGGAGTCCTCTATCCTTTGAAGATATCAATATTGACATTGCGATGTGATTGCACTTTTTAAAAAGTACTTAATGTAACAGAAATTTTGGGTGGGGGGGGGGGGGGGGGGGGGGGGGGGGAGGTGGCACGTGGTGCTAGCCATATACCGTTGTAATTGAAAAATAAAAATGAAAATCTATGGACAACGTATATACGACGACCTGGGACAAGGAAAAGCTAGTGCTGAGTACGAGTGTGTAAAAAAAAAGTATACAATTACCAAGTTCCTTGGTAATGGCTAGCGCATGCATGATAGGACCTTGTCAACGGACACCCGGTCCTACTTTACACCCGTAATTGAATATAAAAATAGAGCCTGGGGACGAGGCTAATGCTATCTCTGCCAGGTAGATGTATCTGGTATGCATGCGATCAGGTACAACATCAATATCACACACACACAATAGTACGTATGCATGTGCACATAACACTGTGTCAAAGTCTTCAATGCTACACCCCAGTTCGCAAGATTATTTCAAGACAAATCTCGATTTTCTTTGTGAGAAGTACAATGCACCTTTGGGGTACTCATATATTTTAACAGCTTGAATTACTTCTCATGCAATTACATGTAAGCTTCATGATTGATTAAGCCACCCCTTTTAAACTAAACTAGAATGGGTCCGATTTGTAATTACCCCCCCCCCCCCCCCCCCCCCACCACCAAAAAAGGTTTGGAAAGCTTGAACACGTAATTTAAAGATAGAGTATTGAAAAATAAGTATATTAACACAATTCAAATATTTCTGTATTTAATCTTGATGGAAATTTATATTATACATGTATAACTCTGTGCTGGTCCATCATATGGAGAAATTGCCCATACATAGGCGAACATTTAGCACTTTTTTTTTAAATTGATTTTTAAACACATGTACTAAGTACGATAAATCGGTCTAATTGTGAATCTGTAATTTATAGATTTATATCATGAGCCATTCTTGTACAAAAATCAAGACAAAAAATTAATTTCTACCGCACTAATTTATTCGTAAAGTAGACATGTTACGTAACATTTATTAACAATTATGTCATTTATCAATAAGGTTTTTAATTAATGGCCAAGCTCACGAGACGCATACAAAGCCGATGACGTATTACTGATACTAAGTAAGTAAAAGTAATTGTAGCTCCCGTAAACACAGATTGAACACGCACCGCAGATGACCGAAAGGGATGATGTTGGCTTCGTCCAAAGTGGCCGGTCCGCAATTACTAGTAGTTCACGACGGGAGACCGAGTCCCAACTCCCAACATGTCATCATATATGCTCCGCCATGCATATTTACCCATCCTTTCAATATTGGCCGGGTGCAGCGTCCGTTGTGCACGTCACGCCACCAGCACTTTTTACGCCACACCTTTCTATGCGGCAATTCATTATTGCCATGAAGCCTCGATCGCGATAATCGCGCGGGCAACATATCGTAAAAGCAGAGATAATATAAAGCGATACTTCCTATGATATATGCTATTACATTTATAGTTTCTCTTAGCCCCTTCTGTAGTCAATCATCGACTCAATGTGATAAGGGAGATGTAAACGATGGGCGGACCGGCAGCGTGGGCGTTTCTCTAGAGCCGAACACATTGGCAAGCTAGAACCCGTACTTCACGTTTATTTCATGTCAAGATATCGAACTTCTTATAGGTTAATACATTTACCGTAGTGATCAGGTCAACGGGTCATGCTGCCCTTCCTCATCACTGAGTTACTAGTACGTTTACAAATTGACAATAACCACAAAGACCCTGCTGCACTTCTTCCTCATCGGATGGCTATCACAGTTACAAGCAAGTCTAGTGTCATATTATGAGCACCAAACAAAACAAAAAAAGATAAGTGCCTAAGTAGCATCATATAGATACTTGATGGTAGCACATCTCTGTGGAAACAGTTGCAAACAGACATTTAAACAAATTCGCAGCTCCTGATATTGAAACCTAGAGGAAAAAAGTGATGGTTATGCATCAGAACAAATGCCCCTACCATAAAACCAAAGCCCTCAGCATCATGCACAAAGCACACTCCATCCCCTCCCAATGCAAAGCTCAACCAAGGCATCAGGACTAGTGCTTGCCCAACAGGCCCCTGTCATTCATTACCCCCCCCCCCCACACACACACACACATTCTGCACACAGTGTGTGGTTTGTATGACTTATGCATGTAACTTCTCTGTATGGTTTCTACTAGAAAGGAGTACAGTGTAGGTGGTACGGAGGTGAAGAGGAAAGACACATGAACACTTAACCTTCAGTACTCACGATAAGTCTAAGTAGAGACCATGCAGCCCTGGATCAAGCATAGCCTTGGGGGTGGGGGGGGCCAGCTTCCCCCCCCTCCCCCATGGCATATGAAATGCCACCCCTCTGGCAGCAATTGCCCCCCCCCCCCCCCCCCAGCCACACACGCTTCCGTTGATGATTACATATACCTGCGAGTAGATTACATGTTGTGTCATACGTAAAAAAAAGTCCGAATACTTGCTGACAAATGTCAACAAAGCGGTGGAGCACAACAGGGCATGTACAAATGTACCCCTTCGACTGCATCCCCTCCTCCCCCCCAGTTTTCGTGCGCCCTCTGGTAAAACCAAATTCATGTAGGTCCACGGTAGTCCTACATGCATAAGTACATGCCAGTAGTTAGATAGATGTACACATGTACATGTAGGTCTTGTAGATATGGTAGTCTTAGGTAGGGACATATAAGTCCAGGTACATGTACAGGGTATGTTTATTTTTATGTCTAACATCAGATAAGGTTGTGGGTTCCTTTCAAGTTTAATTATATTCACAGCACAGAAGGGCAGATGTTACATGTAGTTTGAAAGGAATACATGTACATGTAGACATAAGACACAAGTAATTTTCAGTACTCATGTAGGTCTATATAGGTCCATGTAAGGGTTCATGCAGGGTAGGTCTATGTAGGTCCATGTAGGGTTCATGCAGGGTAGGTCTATGTAGGTCCATGTAAGGGTTCATGCAGGGTAGGTCTATGTAGGTCCATGTAAGGGTTCATGCAGGGTAGGTCTATGTAGGTCCATGTAGGGGTCATGCAGGGTAGGCCTATGTAGGTCAATGTAGGGGTTCATGCAGGGTAGGTCTACATGTAGCTTCAGGGCAGGCAAGGTAGCAGCACTACATGGGCCTCTAACCATCAGATAAGGTTGTGGGTTCCCCTTTCAAGTTTATTATATTCACAGCACAAACCATGGGCAGATCTTAGGATTAAGAGTAGGTACATGTATGACAAAACCTTCAGTATTCTGGTACATGTACATGTAGGAGCGTGTATGGGCTGGTTTTTTTAAGTATGATGTATAGGCTGATGTATGGGGTAAGGTGTATAGGCTGGTGTATGGTGTATAGGCTAGTGTATGGTGTATAGGCTGGTGTATGGTGTATAGGCTGGTGTATGGTGTATAGGCTGGTGTATGGTGTATAGGCTGGTGTATGGTGTATAGGCTGGTGTATGGTGTATAGGCTGGTGTATGGTGTATAGGCTGGTGTATGGTGTATAGGCTGGTGTATGGTGTATAGGCTGGTGTATGGTGTATAGGCTGGTGTATGGTGTATAAGCTAGTGTATGGGGTATGGTGTACAGGCTGGGGTATGAGTTCTAGGCTGGTGTATGGTGTATAGGCTGGGGTATGGTGTATAGGATGGTGTATGGTGTATAGGATGGTGTATGGTGTACAGGCTGGTGTATGGTGTACAGGCTGGTGTATGGGTTCTAGGCTGGTGTATGGGTTCTAGGCTGGTGTATGGGGTCTAGGCTGGTGTATGGTGTACAGGCTGGTGTACAGGCTGATGTATGGTGTATATAGGTATAGGTGTATGGTGTACTGGCTAGTGTATGGTGTACAGGCTGGTGTATGGGGTCTAGGCTGGTGTATGGTGTATAGGCTGGTGTATGGTGTACAGGCTGGTGTATGGTGTACAGGCTAGTGTATGGTGTACAGGCTGGTGTATGGGGTCTAGGCTGGTGTATGGTGTATAGGCCGGTGTATGGGCAAACACATCATGCAAACACCAGCACATACCTACACAACACACCAGCACACACCAGACACACCAACCTTCAAAGTCGCAGTAGCCTGTCTCCTTGTAGTCTTTGCAGATGTCAGGTTGGTACTCCCAAAGAACAGTACAGGGGACCTTTCCTAGGGGAGGGAAAAATGGCCCCTACATGTAGAATGCTGTCTGCACATTATCCCGCAATGGATCCCCTACGAAAAAATCTTGGCATGACATGTTCCAAATTCATGCGTGATATGTTTTTGCAAGTGTTCCAGTTCTTCTAGAGCACTGTTGAACATGCTAGCATGTACATGTATGTCATTAAATTGCAGGCATATCACTCTTCTAACTTGCACAGGATGAATAGTTTCTAAAAAGCGATTCCCCGATGAGGCATACCCGCTAATATGCTAAGGGGTGTGCCACTTTATAACTTCTCGGGGGAACGCGTTTTAGAAACTCTTCAACCTGTGCAAGTTAGAAGGGTGATATGCCTGCAATTGAATGACATAAGCATGTTCAACAGTGCTCTAGAAAAACTGGAACACATGCGACAACATATCACACATGAATTTGGAACATGTATGCCAAGATTTTTTTGTAGGGGAAGGTGTGCCCATTATGGTGTGCTCCTTTTAAAGTGTGCCCATTAAGGTGTGCTCATTAAGGTGTGCTCCTTTTAAAGTGTGCCCATTGAGGTGTGCTCCTTTTAAAGTGTGCCCTTTAAGGTGTGCTCCTTTTAAAGTGTGTGACATTTTCTGTACAGTTTATGTTCATGCATCGTGTGCTTGCTACCATACATTGCAGACACACACACACACACACAAATACACACACACACACACACACACACAACACTCATGGAATCGTACAATTGTATGCCACAATATTTGGCCTCATCACATCTGCTACCACCTCCCTTGACCACACCCACCTGCTGGCTGCACTCCCTTGTGAGGTCTCCCTCCTCTTGCGGCCTCGAAGTACTCGGTGTAGTTCTGTCCTCTCCTCCTCCATACTATATATGGAAAACAAACAATATTAATTAATCATCATACAACAGACTGAGTTTTGCAGCATAGTTGGAGGACATGAATCACCATGGCAACTAGACATATACAAATAAAAATTTGTTCTGGAGAATAATGCTGACATTGCTGTCTTTACAGGGTTAAAACTCGTGTCACTAAAGGGCTAATATCACTGTATCTGACTGGCCTATAAAGGGTTACTGCAAGTGGTGACCAGTGCCCAGACCTGGTTCAAATTCTGTGCCTTCTCCATGACACCCCACTGGTCCCTGTTCTGTTCTGTCTCCATCTCCAAGGTGAGGGTGGCCTCCATGTCATGCCTCCCTCACAGACTTAGTATGTTGGGTCACCTTGCTGAGTTTGTCCTTATCTTTGTCACTGAACACTCTGAGCCTCCTCTGATGAAGGGAAGTGGAAGGAGAGGATCATGGAAGGAGGGAAGAGGCGAGGAGGGAGGGAGGGAGGGAGGGAGGGAGGGAGGGAGGGAGGGAGGGAGGGAGGGAGGGAGGGAGGGAGGGAGGGAGGGAGGGAGGGAGGGAGGGAGGGAGGGAGGGAGGGAGGGAGGGAGGGAGGGAGGGAGGGAGGGAGGGAGGGAGGGAGGGAGGGAGGGAGGGAGGGAGGGAGGGAGGGAGGGAGGGAGGGAGGGAGGGAGGGAGGGAGGGAGGGAGGGAGGGAGGGAGGGAGGGAGGGAGGGAGGGAGGGAGGGAGGGAGGGAGGGAGGGAGGGAGGGAGGGAGGGAGGGAGGGAGGGAGGGAGGGAGGGAGGGAGGGAGGGAGGGAGGGAGGGAGGGAGGGAGGGAGGGAGGGAGGGAGGGAGGGAGGGAGGGAGGGAGGGAGGGAGGGAGGGAGGGAGGGAGGGAGGGAGGGAGGGAGGGAGGGAGGGAGGGAGGGAGGGAGGGAGGGAGGGAGGGAGGGAGGGAGGGAGGGAGGGAGGGAGGGAGGGAGGGAGGGAGGGAGGGAGGGAGGGAGGGAGGGAGGGAGGGAGGGAGGGAACGAGGAGTGGGTAAATAGAGCTTGCCATTGGTGAGCATTGATAGCTGGAGTTGAGTTGTGTACTGTGGAAAACAATGCAGAATGTCATCAAAACTAGCCAATTACATTCATGTGCATATGCATGCATTGCACAAGTACAAGAACTGATTCTTAGCATATATATATACATGTACATACTGACTTACATGTACAGAGAGAGGGGAAGAGAGGATTCATAGCCACTCACACAACAACACACGCACACACAGTCATGCATACATACTCACACACATGCTCACACACACAATCACACACACATATGCTCACACACACAATCACACACACATATGCTCACACACACGCTGTCAGCTGTGGGGTATCTGCCATAGGATTCATTTCTTAGGTGCTTGCTATATGGGGTACTTGCCATAGGGCCCATAGCTTCTTGCCATGGAGTACTTCATAGCTGTGTGCAATAGGGATCACTCCAACTCCATACACTGTAGCTGTTAGGTGTCTGCCATAGATTTGAGTTCATAGCTGTTAACTGTGTGATTCTTCATTCATCGCTTATTGCCATAGAGTTCACTCCATATATGGGCCAGGGGTATTCCGTCGCTGCCTGCCGTAGAGTCCAGAGTATAGTACCAGCTTTATAGCTGCCTGTCTGCAATAGGGTCCGTGCACTCCCGTACCTCCGTAGCAGTTAGCTGAGGCCTGTGGGGTAGTAGGCTTCAGTTCTGCCATAGAATCCAGTCCACAGGCAGACTTCCAGGTCTTTAACCTGCATCTCATATCCTCGTGGGATTGATCTTCGATATTGTCGTCTTCGTACCGTTCGAAATCGTCCGCGGAAGTACCGAACCAAAAGCGAAGAGCAGGCCTACAGCAGATTATCTCTGCCTACAGTAAATAGCGGTTAATAAGTTATTTTGCACGTTAAGTTGTTGTGTACATTATAGTGGTGGGTGGGGTCGTGGTTATAGACATCAATTTGCAATACATAAAATCAACTTCTTGTACTTACAGAACAGCTCGGTCTGGGCACGGCTAACTGACGAAAGAGTAGCACGTGATATTATGCGTTTTGGATTTGGGGTGTATCTCACTAACCATTCAAGGGAAGCGCGATTTGAAGGCCCTAAGCTCTGAAAAAATGATGAAAAATAAGTGCATTGGTTACTCTCATATAATCCGGTGGCACCGAAGGAAAATATCATTTGGTTGGGAAAATATTGATGACTGAATAAGTAAATGAGATAAAATGAATGGACATTGGAAACCTTGCATAATTAATGTGGAAGTGCGGATATAGGTACCTACGGTGCGTTAAAGTACTCAAAATATGCTAAATAGTCCCCACATAGCAAATCCGAGAGCACCTAGTCAATATAATTTTTATTTCTGCAGTTAGCTGCAGTTTTCTGAATGGGTCCATACATTTTCTATAGACATTGAATTACGCAATGACCGAATACCGCGTAATCCTTTTGACCGCCAATTTCTCGATATGTGCATGATACAATAATATTTTAAAAAAATTAAATGATTATAATTAAATTGCCATTTTTACATCAACTTGAATATTAATTGACAGTCATTAACCAGTGGGGTGGACGGCCAACCCTTCCTATCCTGTTTTAGGAATTTTGATGATTCAAGAGTGCTATAGATTTGTTTTTGGATATTTTTTTGACCTCCTCCCCACACGAAAACAGTAATTTAGTTGGCAGCCAACACATGTAATCACTGCACTGTCAAACCTCACAGATTTGAGGTTAATTGTTTTAGGGGGAAAAAAGGAGGGGGGGGGGGGGGGGGGGGGGGCTCCAAATAGTTTAGTCTGCACCACCCCACCCACCATCCAGCAATCCTCCTATGTAATGAAACAGCAGAATAGCAGAGTAAATGCAAATGAGATACAAGATCAGCACGATAAGGTGTGAGGTAAGGTGCAGCACTACATATGAGGATTACTGGTTCTTCTTGAGGTTGGGGTCTTGATCATCAGGATCTGCTTTTTGGTTTTGGCTGGGGTGAGCTTCCACTTCGGGTACAAAGAACGCAGCATTGTTGTCAATAGGTAAAAAATACTTGATGAGGTCGTTTTTATAAACCTCTATGAAGGGCCCAAGGGGCAGTGGCCGCTTTGAAATCTGGAAAAGAAAGGAAATGCAGTGTATAAAGGATGGGGAGGAGTGGAAAAGTGGCTTGCACTATGTACTGGTACGTGTACAAAATACATTCATTTGCAAAAAGCTGCGTTTCCAGGAAGATAGGCTGAATCACACCCTGTCCCGTCATGTTTTGCTCTAGAAATATAATACATGTATTTATTTCATGTATTACATACTCCAATGTGAACATCCAACGCCCATCCAATGCCCCCCATGTACACCCATCCAATGCCTCCAACGCCACCCATCCAATGCCCCCCATGTACACCATCCAACGCCTCCATGTACACCCATCCAATGCCCGTAATGCTCAAGCATATAGTCAACAAAAAGGAGCTTACATAATTTGTAATGATTTGCCACCTTTATTTATCTTGAACTGATAAGGTCAACATTGCAGTATGATTATTATCAATTGCACAATGCGATAATAAATTTAGTTAGGTGGTTTATGAATTTTAAAATGGTCCCCTCTATTCAAAAGTAATAAAAGATTGCTACATCAAATCAAATATGGTCAACTAAAAGATAAATATAACGGTGATGCAGCATTGCATGTACAGCCCAACATGGGTACCCTACTGCTACCACTAAATCTCATTTCCGCACCTCAAGTTGACGTGTTTTCCAATCTACACCAATCAGTGAAGCTCTCTACACAAAGCAAAACGAGACCCTTTATGAACGTACCTCAACATGCTTTTCCAGTGCATAGTACACCCGGTTGGGCGCAACCAACAAAGAGAACTGGCTTCTAAACGGGAACTCGGTTACAACGGCCTCCTTGCATTCAGGGAAAGTGTGGATGGTGTACCCGCATGCCACGAGCCGGTCCTCGAAACTGCCTCCTGGCGAGTCCGGAAGGCAGCATCCAACGACATATCGACACTGCTCAGCGGGAACCTAAATTGTTGGAAGAAAAAGATTCGCGCGGCTTAACAGTAGTGTGGATACAACAATCTACATAGGCCTATATAGGCCTGTGACACTTTGCGTTAGCAGCTGTTGCAATAATTGAATATGGCTGGGCAGCTGACAGGAGTCCAAGGCTCCACTTGTACCTTGTGCGGGGAGTCGTAGTAGATACCAAAGAGTATACTCTGGGGAGCTAAACTGCAAATAGCGCGGAAGGCTTCATTGGCCCGCTTGTAAGGTCCTCTGTAAGACTTGTACGCCACACGCCTTATGCACTTCGGTTCGTGAGACGTGCGAATTATAATGTCAGAGAAATAGCCGGCATGCAGGGCTACTGCCAACACCAGAAACAACAGCAAGAGTACGACGATTACGATGAAATACAACCACTCCATACTATCGGTGAGCAAACCACGTGCCCGATGATGATAGTTATTACGTCACACTGGAGAAGTGTCGTGAATACGATTAGCAAAACACTAGTGCCATATCAATTGGACTTTAATAGCGAGGATAGAGTCATCGAATTCAATACCTACAATTAATGCAGTAAAACTGTCGACGCTTAGAAAGCTGAGGCAACAGAGATAACGCTCACACGTTCCCACACTCGAACCTTTGTCTCCGTTTCCTTCTTTCCGGATCTGATAAGATTAATATTCGCTCACATAAGCTCTTCACGATTGAAGCAATATGTTGGCGTTTATGCGGAAGCACTAGAACCAACAAGTTTGTAGCATACTGCCAAGTTGTTATTACTTTCGTAAGCGGAATTACATGTATGCTTGCATGACTCAAATTCGATCAGGGATAGATTTTATCCGATTTTGAAGCCATAAAAAGGGTGGATTCCCTGCATGTTCTTACATGTACGTGGGTTATCATTGTGGCCAGAAACCGGCCACTGAAGCGCTTGTCTGAGTAAACACACACACCACGCACACCACACATGCACACACACACATACACACACAGTCACACGCAGTCACACATGCACACACAGTCACATATGCACACACACACACTCACACACACACACACACGCACAGTCACACATGCACACCAAGCATAAACAGGTGCCCAACATAGTGGCTAGCCTCACCAGACAGACCCATCTTTATGATGTCATAGACATGACACACTACTCAGAAGTTAAAATGAGTGAAACAAGATATATGTTTTATATAAAATTAGTTACATGCTTGTAGACACCAATTCATTATAATCAAATTATGTTGGTTTAAGGCTTGACCTAGGAGTTCAGGAGTGTGGTCACCACAGAACAGAATTGATACTGGCGCCCCATCATATAAGCGCTGTACTCCAGAGGCAGTCCTCGGAAAGGGCAGCAAAAGAAAAGAAAAGGATGTATCAGAAAGCCATTGAAGATCGACACGGTCAATTTGCACCCTTTGTTGTTTCAGTTGACGGACTCCTACACAGAGAGGTAAACCATTTTATCAGGTGTATAGCTAGCCTTGCAATAGTGAGTCTTGCCCAGGAACAGTTGGTTTTGTCAGAAGGGAATGTCAAACAACGCCTCTGCCTGTGCCAACCACACGCAACCCTCAAACTCCCTTAAACAAAATTTTGTCACAAATTCCTACATAACTAATTAAATTGTTATATCTTGTGCATATGTACATGTACGTCAGGGAAAAAACGTGACAGTGTTAACCCTGCCTTTTTATCCACAAACACATTGCAAATCCTAGGATACGGGATTGATTATGATTTCCAACCTTGGATGTAATTTCTTTTTTTTTTTTTTTGTATGGGAAAGCAATCACTTGCATGGATCATGGATTCGGATTCAATCTTGGATTCGCGATGGTTTTGTGGATCAAATTAGAGACTGGGTTTGCATCCTGGACATTTTTTCCCCCTATGTATGTATATACATACATGTACCCACAGCACTGTGACTCAATCAAAGAGGCTTAGTGGGGGGAGAGGAGGGGGGGGAGAGGAGGGGGGGAGAGGAGGGGGGAGAGGAGGGGGAGAGGAGGGGGAGAGGAGGAGGGAGAGGAAGGGGGGAGAGGAGAGGGGGAGAGGAGGGGGGAGAGGAGGGGGGGAGAGGGGGGAGGGAGAGGAGGGGGATGACACAATCTGGGTGTAAGAAATCCTGAACAGCAAGACTGCTAATTCATGACTACACCTATGTAAGGTGCGAGACAGGAGAGAGGCGTTCAGCCTACATGTAAGCTCCCACATCAGGTTCACAGCAGCATTCTTTTTTTCTTTTTTGCAAACAGGTCGTATACAACCAGTTTTTTTTTTTTGCTGACACTTTCTCGTTTCAACAACGGCGCTCACAGCAGTATTTTAAGGTTGGAGGAATGGACAAAGAAAAACTGCTAAAAGCATCATGTGTTGCTGGTGCCCAGTGGAGAGCACATCTCAAATACAGGGCGATGGTGCCCAGTGGAGAGCACATCTCAAATACAGGGCATTCTCTCATGTGCTCAGTATTGGCAAGTCACCACGTGGTTCATTGCTATGACCTGGAGCAATACCCCAATTAAATTTAAATTTGTATGAAGAGACAGTGTATATACGTGTACATACAACTAGTATTGTACCTGACAAAAGCTGCCACTTCAAGCACTGCATAGCGATGTCACTGCTTGGAGTATAGGGATGATGTCACAGCTTGGCGTACAGGGATGATGTCACAGCTTGGCGTACAGGGATGATGTCACAGCTTGGAGTACAGGGATGATGTCACAGCTTGGAGTACAGGGATGATGTCACAGCTTGGAGTGCAGGGATGATGTCACAGCTTGGAGTGCAGGGATGATGTCACAGCTTGGAGTACAGGGATGATGTCACAGCTTGGAGTACAGGGATGATGTCAGCTTGGAGTACAGGGATGATGTCAGCTTGGATTACAGGGGTGATGTCAGCTTGGAGTACAGGGATGATGTCACAGCTTGGAGTACAGGGATGATGTCACAGCTTGGAGTACAGGGATGATGTCACAGCTTGGAGTACAGGGATGATGTCACAGCTTGGAGTACAGGGATGATGTCACAGCTTGTACAGCAAAGTTAGTGTATAATACTGATGTCAGCAGAATGACTTTCCATCTGAAGAGAGATACATGTACTACAAATGTTGAAACTGAAATGATATATTGCCTAACCAAGATACAGTCTCCAGGCAACACAAAAGCATATTCCTTAGTCACCAGCATGACCAGTTGCACCCTTCAGTTAACAAGGGTAAATATATGATGGACCACCACCTAGCTCAGATGACCCCTCCGAATACATGTATATCCAGGTCACTACCATCAATCATTACATAGTCGTCTATACGGCTAAGATTAGGATGCATAAATCATTTATTGTTCATTGGGTGATCAAGAATGCATGTCTGCTATATTTTGGGGGAGGTAATACTGTTTATTAATTTTTATTTTGTTTTGCTCGTTGAATTTATCTCGCACCCTTTCAATTTCTGACAATGCATCATGTGTATTTATATTGAGGTCCCCACTTAATGATGACAAATGACCCCCCCCCCCCCCCCCTCCCAATCTTGCAATGGCTGGCTACGGCCCTGATGCAGTGTATACATGTATATACACTGTTGTGTGGTCACTTACTGTGGGATGGGTTACAAAAGGCAAAGGTCTTATTTCGAAAAGGGTTAAAGTACTTGTAACATACCTGCCATGCCAGATCTTAGCGGCTCTGTGTTGCTTCCAGTCCAAAGGCCAAAAACAGGCAGACATAATAACCTGCCATGAGTACAAGGAGTCATACATTTACACTCACAGGTTGCAATGCATTAATGAGATATTAAAGGACACATGCCAAGGGCGTGCTGTCTCCAGACTCACTTTCTAGTGCTGCCTTTTGTTGCAAGAGTGCCGTCAAATGGCACTAGATACATTTAGGTAAAATTAAAAAAATGAACGCTGTGTTAACTTGGTGCATATCATATTCAAAATTCTTGATACACGATTTTCTTATGTATAGAAATGCTTTTTTTTTTTTTTTGAGGCTAGGATATTAGTATTGTACCATGATTGTTTTTTATCAAGGCTGTTACAATTATTCAATCAGTCATTGACATGGCATAATGATGTCATCACGACTGATTCTCAAATTGGGATTCAATATAGGTCTACGTGAATAAAATAGTAAAACAATTTTAAATTAACCAGTCATGTACCAGCACATGTCACCATTACAGCCTTGTACCAGCACATGTCACCATTACAGCCTTGTACCATGTCACCATTACAGCCTTGTACCAGCACATGTCACCATTACAACCCTGTACCAGCACATGTCACCATTACAGCCCTGTACCAGCACATGTCACCATTACAGCCCTGTACCCGCACATGTCACCATTACAGCCTTGTACCAGCACATGTCACCATTACAGCCCTGTACCAGCACATGTCACCAGCTGGCACAATCTTGTAGACAAACAAAAAACAGGCCGGTACTTCGTTTCTTATAATGCAATAGCAGCAAGTAGCGTACATGTGTGAACCAGTACCTGTGTTGTATAATTAAGTTTTACATTCATTAAAAATAGCAGCATTAAAACAAAAGACACAGTATGCCACACTGTTGTTCACTCCGCCCCTCCAAATATAACTACATGTACTAATCTTAGACACAGATTACCTTGTGTATATGCATATGTAACATCCTTCTCAGTGAGGGTCAAATTTGTTTACATGAACACGTATGACTTGGATGAAATCTTTGAAAATGTGCAGACGATCATAGCAGTCTGGAATGCGTGTCATATCAGTCCGGAACGAGTGTCATAGCAGTCCGGAACGTGTGTCAGAGCAGTTTGGAATGAGTGTCATAGCAGTCCGGAACGTGTGTCAGAGCAGTTTGGAATGAGTGTCATAGCAGTCTGGTAAGAAGGTCGTAGCAGTTTGGAATGAGTGTCATAGCAGACTGGAATGAGGTTCATAGCAGTCCGGAACAGTGTCATAGCAGTCCGGAACGAGTGTCATAAAAAAAGTGTCATTGCAGTCTGGAACAAGGGTCATAGCAGTCTGGAGCGAGTGTCATAGCAGTCTGGAAAGAAGGTTGTAGCAGCATTTGTTCAGTGTGCGGTACACACACACACACACACACACACACACACACACACACACACACACACACACACACACACACACACACACACTGCTGGATAATTTTTTGCTTAGTGACCACCAGTGAAGGTAACCTTACTACATTAAGCCTGTCAGCAAGTCATGGCAGACATGTTCGCAACCATCTTCACAGGCCGGGGCACTAAATACCATACCTACCTAGCTCCATATCAAGACATTTCGTCTGCGAGTCGTCTGCCAAAGCGCCGTTTGGTTACTGGGGGGGTCAGAGTGTAGCGGATTTCACTAGCACTTGCGTCATACATGTAAATCAGCGTGAATAGACCATACTTGGTAGGCCTATGCTCCCTACGCATAATTTCTTTCTCCATCAGTTATTGTACATGTGCCCGTGTGCGGTTCGACATATTCAGTACCATTGCCAACTTCTGACAGCTAGCAGTAGCAACGACTCTGCGGCGTCCGCTTTTTCTTCCATCTCCAATCTCCTCTTCAGTTCTGCGGTTGAATCTGTTCAGGTCTTGCAAACGCTTTTCTTCAAAGGACTTTTGATGTGCCCGAATACAGAACGAACATAATCAGCCAGGGGATAGAGGGTTGTTGCTCTTTTCACCCGAAACAACGTGCGCGTTGCATAGCCAGGAGTGCACAATTGGGTGTCCAGTTCTTGCGTCCGCTGCTGCTATCCATCGGGACCTTCACTAGAAACGAATTCCCGAACTTTAAAAACGGTTGCTGCAACCATTCCAAGCTGCACAACAACTTTTTCCCATACTTTTGCTCAAAATGGTATAAAATACGCCATATGTAAAATATAGATACATGTATCAAGTTACGTCACTTCCGTTCTTAACCAGACGACCTTGTGTTACCGTTCGTTGTGCCCCGCCAAGAATCGAAGGTTGTACGACATACCACAAAGCTTTTGGACCTTGTCTTCTCTCTTTGTCATACAAGTACAAGCCAGAAAAGCTTTTGGGATTCTGTTCTCACGTGAGGTGCTGCAAGGTAGTGTGAACTCGCCAAGAAAGAAAAACAAAAAAAGTATAGTGTCACCCATCGAACCAGTTAGAATGTTCCTTCTGCAACAGAAAGGCTAAGATCCCCCCTTCTCAGAGGAGAGATATGTCCACGGAGCTAAAGCGATACGTCGGCTCGCGCGGCTACTCAAACCCACCAGTGGAAGAGGAGTTCCGCCGTTTTATGCACGTGGAGCGGCATAGAAACGGGGGGGCGCTAGTCCTCCACGCCTACCAGTCCGAGATCGACCACATGGACCCAGACACTCACCACCGATTCGCCCTCGCGTTCCTGCTGGAAGCCTTTCGCGAGGAGCCCAAGGGCGTGGCCTTATACGTCATGGCGATCGTCCACGAGGCGGCCACTTACCTGCCCGAGTTCGTCGGCTACCTGGGCGAGCACCACGGCGACCTCGTGGTGAAGACGGGCCACCTCCTCCGCAAGGCTGAAGTCACGACCACCACGGCCGCCGAGTTCGCCGCGAGGGTGAGGGAGTCGTACGACCACGGGACGTACCGCTGCGGTCCGCTGCTACAGTTGAGCCTCGTAGGGCAGGTGTCGGAGGAGACAGGACGCTATTTCCCACAGTTTCTGGGTAAGCTTGGGAGGTTGCGCAGCGGGGTTGGAGTGGTGCAGGGAGAGGAAATGGGCGGAAGGAATTAGATGAAGGGAGAGAAATGTGAGAGGGGGGTGATGGAGGGCAGGGTAAGAAGGGAGCCAGCGCGTTTCTATTGTGTTGCATCGCGATGTGTGGTCTATCTATGGTCTGCTGCCTATTTGGTTTTGGTGGGTTGCTCCAGACCAGTGTGTGTGTGTGTGTGTGTGCATGTGTGAGTGTGTGTGTGCATGTGTGTGTGTGTGAGTGTGAGTGTGTGTTTATGTACGTGCGTGTTCACGGATGCTGTACAAGAGTGTTCCACTACATATAAATCACCTTGGAGAGCCACACACACATAACATACATACACACACACATACACATACACACACATTCTCTCCTTGGTCATATGATATGATACCATTACAATAATTAAACTACATGCAAAGTACAAGTATAGATATCAAAACCACCTTCAAATTGTCAACAATTCTCTACCAACCAACACTGGCATTACACTTTGCAAGGAACAGGGGGGGGATTCCGTTGTAAAATGACTTCACTCAGACCTGATGATACATTTGCTCATAAAAGATGGTGGTGTATACATTTTTCTGGCTGCAAGGAAAGAGGTTGTGAAGTGAAGAAGGAAAATGTTATTTTCAGTATGCTGGTATCCCATAGTAACCATTCTCCAGCTACCATAGTAACAAGGTGAAGAAGGAAAATGTTTTTTTAAGATCATGTGCATGCAGATATCCCATAGCAACCATTCTAGATGTATTAACCCTCCGGATGCATTAACTCTGTTTACCTGACCCCATAGCAACCAGTCACCAGCTACCATCACAACAAAAGTTGCATATGTTTATAATATTGCTAAACGTAATGTCTGTGAGATTATGTATTACCTACCCATGCACTGGTTGGCTGGTTATTAATTGACTGGAGCACAGACATCGGACTCCTACAGCTTACATATAAGTATGACATTAAATATGCCCCACTTGACAGGGGACCATTTGAACAATTACTCCATACCTCCACTGGGGACCAAACAGTTACTCCATACCCCCACTGGGGACCAAACAGTTACTCCATACCCCCACTGGGGACCAAACAATTACTCCATACCCCCACTGGGGACCAAACAGTTACTCCATACCCCCACTGGGGACCAAACAGTTACTCCATACCCCCACAGGGAACCAAACCGTTACTCCATACCCCCACTGGGGACCAAACAGTTACTCCATACCCCCACTGGGGACCAAACAGTTACTCCATACCCCCACTGGGGACCAAACAGTTACTCCATACCTCCACTGGGGACCAAACAGTTACTCCATACCTCCACTAGGGACCAAACAGTTACTCCATACCCCCACTGGGGACCAAACAGTTACTCCATACCTCCACTGGGGACCAAACAGTTACTCCATACCCCCACTGGGGACCAAACAGTTACTCCATACCTCCACTGGGGACCAAACAGTTACTCCATTCCCCCACTGGGGACCAAGCAGTTACTCCATACCCCCACTGGGGACCAAACAGTTACTCCATACCCCCACTGGGGACCAAACAGTTACTCCATTATGACCATACCAAACAGTTACTCCATACCTCCTACTCCACTGTCCAGTAAAAGTTAACCTTCTGTGTGAGCCCTGTGGTTGGGGCCATGTGGTTGTATCAGGGTTGTTATGTTTGGCCTGATAAAGGTTGGATTAGGGTGGGAAGGTAGGTGTGGTGGATATGTGCTATAAAGAGGATAGGGTGCTCAAACTCTCTCTCTCCTTCCACCTCATCTCTCCCACCTTCTCCTTCCCCTCACCTTTCCCCTCCTTATCCTTACCTCTGCTCCTACCATCCCTCCTTCCTTCACCCCTCCCTCCTTCCCTCATCTCTCCCATCCCCACCTCCCTCACCTCTTCCCCACCTCCCCCTCCATCACCACACCTCTCCCTCCATCACCACACCTCTCCCTCCATCACCACACCTCTCCCTCCATCACCACACCTCTCCCTCCATCACCACACCTCTCCCTCCATCACCACACCTCTACCTCCATCACCACACCTCTCCCTCCATCACCACACCTCTACACCTCTCCTCCATCACCACACCTCTCCCTCCTTCACAACACCTCTCCCTCCATCACCACACCTCTCCCTCCATCACCACACCTCTCCCTCCATCACCACACCTCTCCCTCCATCACCACACCTCTCCCTCCATCACCACACCTCTCCCTCCATCACCACACCTCTACCTCCATCACCACACCTCTCCCTCCATCACCACACCTCTCCCTCCATCACCACACCTCTCCCTCCATCACCACACCTCTCCCTCCATCACCACACCTCTCCCTCCATCACCACACCTCTCCCTCCATCACCACACCTCTCCCTCCATCACCACACCTCTCCCTCCATCACCACACCTCTCCCTCCATCACCACACCTCTCCCTCCATCACCACACCTCTACCTCCATCACCACACCTCTCCCTCCATCACCACACCTCTCCCTCCATCACCACACCTCTCCCTCCATCACCACACCTCTCCCTCCATCACCACACCTCTCCCTCCATCACCACACCTCTCCCTCCATCACCACACCTCTACCTCCATCACCACACCTCTCCCTCCATCACCACACCTCTCCCTCCATCACCACACCTCTCCCTCCATCACCACACCTCTCCCTCCATCACCACACCTCTACCTCCATCACCACACCTCTCCCTCCATCACCACACCTCTACCTCCATCACCACACCTCTCCCTCCATCACCACACCTCTACCTCCATCACCACACCTCTCCCTCCATCACCACACCTCTACCTCCATCACCACACCTCTCCCTCCATCACCACACCTCTCCCTCCATCACCACACCTCTCCCTCCATCACCACACCTCTCCTTCCATCACCACACCTCTCCATCACCCCACCTCTCCCTCCTCCCTCACCAGACCTCCTCCAACAGTGCCCCTTCCTAAGCCTCACTCTCCCCTGGGGCCCACTCTGCAGCCTTGGCCTTGCCCAGCGCAACGTTAGTGACGACGGCCCCATCCTGTGGGTGCGGCCTGGGGAACAGATGATCCCCACTGGGGAGCTGGGCCCCACCCCTAAGAAGAGGAAGCATGCGTAAGTGGACGTCTTTGTTGTGCTTCCTTCTCACATACATGTACATGGCCACATACATGCACATGCACACATACACTTGATCACATGCACACATACATTTGATCACATGCACACATACACTTGATCACACTTGATCACATGCACATCACACACACATGCACATCCATAACACACTCATGCACCTGTACACAAATACACACACACATACACGCGCATACACGCACGCGCGCATACACGCACGCGCGCACACACACACACACACACACACACACACACACACACACACACACACACACACACACACACACACACCTGGTACAGTGGTACTGCAGAGCTTCAGAGCTTGTATGGCTCCAGAACCCACGAGAGAAGGGAAACGCTCTTCGAAGACCGCACCCACTGTCATGCAGACCACGTGGTGTATGGATCAAAGAGGGAGACAACTGCAGCTGTGGGGGTACTCAAGGCTGTCAGCTTCAACGAGGATGAGAGGTGTGTGTAGGGGACAGGGAGGAGTAGGTGTGTAGGGAATAGGGAGGGGTAGGTATGTAGGGAACAGGGGGGTATGTGTGTAGGGAACAGGAGGGTATGTGTGTAGGTAACAGAGAGGGGGTAAGTGTTTAGGGTACAGGGAGGGGTAGGTGTGTAGGGAACAGGGGGGTATGTGTGTAGGGAACAGGGGGGGTATGTGTGTAGGTAACAGAGAGGGGGTAGGTGTTTAGGGTACAGGGAGGGGTAGGTGTGAGGGAACAGTGAGGGGTAGGTGTGCAGGTAACAGGTTTGTAGGGTACCTGTAGGGAATAGGTATGCTCATAACACATGTGCAGGTACAGTGCATTTTAATCTACATGTACATGTAAGTGTATTGACAGCTGTATTCACACCCTGCACACAATGATGTGCGCATAAACACCACACGTGCAAATTACACACACACACACACACAGAGATGACATGTGCACATAGGAAATATAAGGGTCTTGTGCCCAGACCCACGTATGAATAGCTGTTGGTACTAAAACACTTTGCACCTGATAGTAATGAATGAGGGGAATGTTGCATCAATGATTGCCATTATCTCTGGTCAGCAATGAACTGTATACCACATTGCAGTGTGCTACATGTATCTCTTTTAAAATGGAAGCATGCACTCTTTAGAAGCTTAGTGGCATGAGAGTAAACTAGAGCTGTTGTGTAATACATTATCCAGCAGGTGGGTTGCCTCTGAACAACATAGCAACTGTCTGTCCTTGAAAGGGTCCACACAATTGCGGTGCTCAACACCATGGCACCCTGGTCCCCTGGGCACACCCTAGTCCCCCGGGCACACCCTGGTCCCTTGGGCACACCCTCGTCCCTTGGGCACACCCTCGTCCCCTGGGCACACCCTGGTCCCCTGGGCACACCCTAGTCCCCCGGGCACACCCTGGTCCCTTGGGCACACCCTCGTCCCTTGGGCACACCCTGGTCCCCTGGGCACACCCTAGTCCCCCGGGCACACCCTGGTCCCTTGGGCACACCCTGGTCCCCCAGGCACACCCTGGTCCCCTGGGCACACCCTAGTCCCCCGGGCACACCCTGGTCCCTTGGGCACACCCTCGTCCCTTGGGCACACCCTGGTCCCCTGGGCACACCCTAGTCCCCCGGGCACACCCTGGTCCCTTGGGCACACCCTGGTCCCCCGGGCACACCCTGGTCCCCCGGGCACACCCTGGTCCCCTGGGCACACCCTAGTCCCCCGGGCACACCCTGGTCCCTTGGACACACCCTGGTCCCCCAGCACACCCTGCTACACCCTGGTCCCCCAGGCACACCCTGGTCCCCTGGGCATACCCTGGTCCCCTGGGCACACCCCTGGTCTCCCGGGCACACCCCTGGTCCCCCGGGCACACCCTGGTCCCCCGGGCACACCCTGGTCCCCTGGGCATACCCCTGGTCGCCTGGGCACACCCCTGGTCCCCTGGGCACATCCTGGTCCCCCGGGCACACCCCTGGTCCCCTGGGCACACCCTGGTCCCCTGGGCACACCCCTGGTCCCCCGGGCACACCCCTGGTCCCCCGGGCACACCCTGCTACACCCTGGTCGGGTCCCCTGCACCCTACATGTACATGTACATGTAATTACAGTGCATGCATGCTTGAGTGAAGTGACATTGTATGCACACATGTACATGTCGAATGTAGCTTTGGTTGATGGATGGTTCTTAGGGATAGTGGAGGGTGTGGTTTGATGATTGATGGGATAATACTTTTTGTTGGTGAGATACATGTATACTTACACACTGACCTTTACATGTAACCCTGTCCCACAAACACCCCTGCTCACCTCAATCACTTCTACGCACCAATACCACTAACCTAGCTCTTGTCCATAACCCCCTAGTTCTTGTCCATAACCCCCTAGCTCTTGCCCATAACCCCCTAGCTCTTGTCCATAACCCCCTAGCTCTTGTCCATAACCCCCTAGCTCTTACCCATAACCCCCTAGCTCTTACCCATAACCCCCTAGCTCTTACCATAACCCCCTAGCTCTTACTTATAACCCCCTAGCTCTTACCCATAACCCCCTAGCTCTTGTCAGTAACATAGTTGCAATGGTGGGGCGATTTGGTACATATGTACACACTGGGTGGGCTGCTATAAAGGCTATTTGACTGGTTGTGCTTTTTACAGTTCTCAACTGACACTGCTTGTTCGGCTTCCTTTGTTCCTGGGATTGTTGTGTATATGTACATGTACACATGTATATTTACATTGGCACAATAAAATGGATTATGAAAGTGCATGTTATTGGACTTCAATTGCGTTCTTCCTGAGACTGTAACATGCAGTATTCAAACATGGGGCTATGCTGGGGTGGGTGTGGCTATGCTAGGGTGGGTGTGGCTATGCTAGAGTGTAGCTGGCTATGCTTGAGTGGGTGTGGTTGTGCTTGAGTGGGTGTGGCTGTACTAGGGTGCGTGTGGCCGTACTAGGGTGGGTGTGGCTGTACTAGGGTGTGGCTAATATGGTGGGGGAGGTGCCCTATTGATGGCAATGCATGTTCCTTGAATTCTTGTGGGAGAGGAGGATGAGAAATGCTACATGTAGCTTAACTCTCCGTCCTGTCGTTACCCTCAGCAGTGGCAATAAGGAGACTAAGGATGTGGTGTGTTTCCATGCCGGTGACTTCAAGGCAGTGGCCCACCAGCTGCAGCTTGACCTCTTTGAGCCTCCCATGTCTCAGGTCAGGCACCTCAAAACGTCTGTTGTGTGGTGTATCCAAGAATACAAGCGTAGTGTGGCTACCATAACCACTGTGTTTGCCCCTTCCATACACCACACCATGAGTTGTTTTGTTTACCCTCCTTCCCTCTCCCTCTTTGCCCTTCTCCCTCCCCCCCTCGCATATACTCCTCTTTTCCCTCCCCTCCTCCTCCCTCCCCTTCTCCTTCTCCCTCCCCTCCCCCTTCTCCCTCCCCTTCTCCCTCCCCTCCTCCTCCCTCCCCTCCTCCTTCTCCCTCCCCTTCTCCCTCCCCTTCTCCCTCCCCTTTTCCCTCCCCTCCCCCACTTCTCCCTCCCCTTCTCCTTCTCCCTCCACTCCTCCTCCCTCTCCTTCTCCCTCCCTCCCCCTCTTCTCCCTCCCCTTCTCCCTCCCTCTTCTCCCTCCCTCCCCCTCTTCTCCCTCCCCTTCTCCCTCCCTCTTCTCCCTCCCTCCCCCTCTTCTCCCTCCCCTCCACCACTTCTCCCTCTCCTCCCCCTTCTCCCTCCACTCCTCCTCCCTCTCCTTCTCCCTCCCTCCTCCTCTTACCTCTTCCCACTCCCTACACGTACTCTTGCTCAACTTTGCCCACCCCAACTCTAAACAGTGTCGCCAGTGGGTGGAAGAGGCCAAGCTGAACCAGCTGAGACGGGACGGCATACGCTACGCCCAGATACGCCTCAGCGACAACGACATCTACTTCATCCCCCGCAACACCATACACCAGTTCAGGACAATAGCTGCCTGCGGGAGCGTTGCCTGGCACCTCCGGCTGAAGGAGTACTCCAAGAGCCTCCTCCCCTCTGTCACCTCCGAGGGAGACCAGCCTAGTCCCCTGTCCTACTGCATCTCCGTCCCTAGCCCCTCCCCTTCAGAGGGGGAGGATAACACCTTAGTGGACTCTCCTCCTGCCAATGGCGTCCTCCACGACGACAAGGACGACATCTTGAACTTCTCGTACTCGTCCGACGAAGACTTCCCCACGGAGATGACCTACAAGCACAGGTCTGGAGGGGGAGGAGGAGGGGAGAAGAAGAACAGCGCTGCGGTCTCCCGCACAGCCAGGCCACCTTCCCGCACAGCCAGGCCACCTTCAGGGGCGTCTTCGCCAGCCCCGTTGTTACAGGTGTCCAGCCCGCAGAGACCCAGGAACGATATGTTGGACAAGCAGCGTCGTCGCCTCAGCTCCATGGTGCCCCGTCCAACCGGTTTGACCGGCTCTCCCACCACAACCGGCTCCACCTCCACCTCCTTCTCTCTCGTCTTGAATCATACTGTATCCAAGACCAGGAAAGAAACTTCTCCCGTTTCCGTCTCGTCGCCTGCTTCTCCTCGTGACCAGGCCCCTCCCCTAGATACGCTGTGTGTACATGTGTCCCCTGCCTCGTCGTCAGGTGTTCCCAAGTCCCTGAACCGGAGCAAGTCCCCATCGCCATTGATGGCTAGAACTCCTCTGTCAAGTGCCCCTAATGCCCCACCTGTACGTAGCCCTGCTCGTGACCCTGGTGACACTGTGGATAACCGTAACGTTACGATCAAGGAAGAATCCAGTGTCTCCTCCCCCTCATCCAGCGACGAGGAAGTACTCGAGGAGGCTAAAGGTGGTCCTCCAAGCCCCACTCCCCAGCAACCATCACTTCCCCTTGCCTCCTCCCCCGCCTCCTCCTCCTCCCCAGAAGAAAACACAGGTTTGCTTGTAGCCGGTGAATGTGGCGAGGCTTCTCAGCATGGCGGCTCTTCTACGGAGCGGGACGTAGGTTCTGTGCCCGTCTCTCCCGAGCCCATCTCCCAGCGACTTCCACAACAAAAGAAGAATCCAGCGAGACTTAGTTCTTCGGACGAAGATGACGAAGAGTTGCCTATTCCCAAGTCGCATGCTCACCTCGAGGTACATATTAAGAGGGAAGATGCCCCCTCACGTGCGGCCCCAGACGAAGCTGCAGTGCCACGTGAGCCGCAGGCGCCAGACAGAAGTGCCGCTGGGGGTGGCAGGAGCCACACCGCGAATGTCAGAGGCGGGAAGCTCGTGCACCGCAAGGGTAGGTTGGTGTCTGAGAGTTCGAGCGAAGGAGGTGACGATTCATCGTCGACTACCGTCGTCGCCAGCAACAGCCTGGGTCATGGCAGGTCCGGTATGGCCACACCCACCACCACGCAGAACATGAAGGAGGAGCATACGGTCAAGGGGGGTTCCAAGGGCACTGAGAACCCCCCGCTTAGACCACAGCAGCCCCAAAAAGTTGGCGCTACGGGAGACAGGGTCTCCAAGTTGGTGCAGGCCGCACCCCTGGCAGTGCCGTCCGGCAGCAAGCCAGCGGCTGGCGTCGCCGCTAACACTACGAAGCTGAGATTGGTGGACATCGATTTCACCGGTGGGCGTGCCAAGTCTGCCGCTTCCAAACAGCCTCTCGCAAAACCTGCCCAGCGGAAACCTGTTCCGTCAATCCCCGTGAAGAAGCCTGATTTGAGCGTGCCAAAGCCACAGGCCAGTTTGAAAGTCACTTCCAGGCAGTCGAGTGGCAGTCTGCTCATGGTGTCTGGGGTGATAGACAAGGCTACGTACCGTAACCACGACAGCAGCAATTCCCCCACTAAGCCTATGCCCGTTGCCAACGGTCGCAAGGATGACGGTGCATCACACGCCCACAAGGATGCAATCCTCTCTACAAAGTTTCCTCAGCTCAAGAGGAAGATGCTGTCGGAACAGCTGGAAGCAGAGGCGCCGGCTGCCAAGGTGAAGAAACTGTTGTCCTGAGATTGTCTGTTGTGAATGTTTGATATTTGTATGTTTTTTTCTTCCTCTCTTTCTGTACCTTTCTCTTTGCCCTTTTTCTTTCTTGCACTCTGTCCAATCATGTTTTCATGTTTGGTGGCATGTATTATTATACTTCTTATTCTATAATCAGTATTGGTGGGTTATGATATGATAAACCTGATCCAAAAGTAGGCCTGCAGTAGAATTACTTGGTTGTACGGTACACCAGCTGGGGGGGGGGGGACGACTCGAGGCCCCAGTTATCACTACATAGATGACAATAGGACTTTGTAGTGAATTATTTTATTATTTACATGTAGGTCAGCCCAACATCACTGATACCCGGCCGTATTATCACCTCTTCTACATTTGCCGTAAAGTTTATCTAACGTTAGTAACCTACGTGCACCCAGCTTTGGCTGTTGTCGGATCGAATGAAATGATAATTAATAGATTAAATATTCAGTTGTATCAAATATGATTGAATGGAATGGCTAATTATGATTAATAGAATTCGCCAATACACATATATATTTAACTGTGAGTGATGCGTTCGACAAAGCTACCAGAGGCACACAGGCTGCTAAATATATGTAAGTAGGGGGAGGAGCAGAGCGCTGACGTCACTGTACAAGCTGAAATCGTGGCCCCCCGGCCCCCTGGTGAGTTTCAATGGCTGCGGGCTTATCACTAGTGGACCAGCTTGGAAGGACTCAGTATATATGCAGGCCTTGTTAGCCTCCTTTCGTGACCCAAACCAGCACCAGCTTCTAGTATTGGGTTCAACAGAGCTCAAATCCAATATAACATAACGCAGCGGAGCCATGCACTATATACCGCTGGCCATGCATGCCTAGTCTGACGTAGCCATACCCTCGCGCTTTGCGGAGGGTCTGGAGACATTGCCATACCAAATTGGTTCTGATTACTTCCAACATATTAAAAGTTATTAAGGTTACCTTACGTTAGCAATTATGTTACGGAAAGACGTACTGCGGCACATGTGGCTAGAGCCTAGAGAACTAGGTTATGCAAACCTTACAACTAAATAGTTGATTTTGTGAGCGGACGAAACGTTTTCGCCATCCTACGGCTACCCACTGCACTGGTTGCGGAAAAGGTATGTGCTATGGCCCATGGGTGCTTGCCTGGGATCCTCGACAGGATGGCTTTCGCGTCCGATCGTACAGCTCAGTGAGCTATACTTAAGTCTTGGCTGTCGCCATCTTGAACGCCTGTTGTCCGTAACATAATTGCATTCCTCACATTCCTCGTAACGTAAGGTAACCTTAATAACTTTTAATATGTTGGAAGTAATCAGAACCGATTTGGTATGGCCATGTCTCCAGACCCTCCGCAAAGCGCGAGGGTATGGCTACGTCAGACTAATGCATGCCACCATGCAAATTCGCAGGTATAACTGCATGGTGCGCATTCAGAGCTTTGTCAGGACAGTAAGCATATAAATAATATACCACTACTTCTGGTGTTAGAGGCAGACCAAGTCACCATTTGATGTAGTCTGGGGACCAGACTGATGGCTGTACTATCAGTACATCAGTACAGCCATCGGTCTGGGTGATAGTACAGCCATCAGTCTGGTCCTCAGACTAAATTGGATGCGCACTGCATTTTGTTGGGAGCCATGTCGAACCCCAAGCTAGGGGAGAAGACTACCTGTAGCCACGAGGAGGCATGCAGATGAGATGAATCGAGTGTATATACGAGCCCGATCTGCCTTCTTAATTCATTGTGATAGGTCACTGATGCTGAAGATGAGATCGATTGGCAAATAAATGCAGCAGTGGAGTGAACAGCTACTGGTCTTAAGCCGAGACCTCCTCTGCTAACATCTTCCAACCAGAACTTTGCATGTCAGTGGTGAAAGATTGAGGGCCATGCAAACACTCTGTAATACAGTGATGAATTTATTAAATTTGGAGGTGTTACAACGGCATGGGTCATCTAGCAAAATGCTGCACATGCAATGTGTAGCAATGCTAGTGCCCCCTGTGGATTCTCCTACCCTAACTGGTGGAGAAGGAATGATGCATTTGACTGTTTCTGCATGTGCCACTAATTAAGTTGTTACATAAACTGATCTCATCACCTATTGGAGCGCCCAATATTTCAAGGTGAGGGGTGTAAGACCGCTTAGTGATCTCGCATGGGAAAGCTGATTAATCTTCATTACGAAACACCTCACATTTTGCAAAGTTGATGTAAAAACCAAGAGAAGTAAAAAAAATGTTATTTTACTGATCGAGTGATGAATTCAGATCTTTCCAGCGGGCTGAACCTCAAAGTCACATCTGTAGCCTAGTACTGATGGTCCCCTGTAAACACTAAATCGATTAAAAAGTGCATCAAAAAGACCCTATAGTATCTAGAAAATCGGCTCTTATGCCGTGAATAACCTAGGCCTAGGTGATCACATCACTCAGCCCATCGTACGGTATGTCGGTCAGTATCTCGCAGTAACCGCGTGAACTTCAGAAGGAAAAAAAAAAAAAAGAGAGAATCTGTATTGATCAATGAATGCTACATCTTAAAAGGCAACGCCTGCGATCATAATTAGACAATACCGTAAACCATTGCGGGTAGCTGTAGTTGCGTTTTTTGAGTGAGCTGTATCATAGATATTTATCTATGGCTGTATCTTTTTCATTTCACCATCGAATGCCTGTTGATCCATCCCATTTAACTGGTGAATCTCGTAGTAGAGACTATATATATATATATACCATATGTGCACTCTCCATATCGCAATGGAGCGGGTTAACTTTAGGCTGAAAACAAGCACATGCAGACAAATCCTCAAGACGGTTGCATGGTATGCCGGCCGCATCGTCATCTACACACAGTTAAGTGTACAGAAACACCATTCAAATGAAGCCATAGTTTTGTTTTCACCACACAATAAACGGTTTTGCTTTTCTAGGAATAATGCGGCTCCAGAAAAACTATGACTTCATCTGAATTGTGTTTCTGTACACCTAACGTTGCGGAGTCTATGGAAGCCTTTTGGTGGCTACAGGGAAGAAAAGGAGGACATTCTATCAATGTTCAGAGTTACCGTAAGTCAGTATACATGCACCCCACTTGAAGTGCCATTCAATGCGGATTCATAATAGGACTGTACTTGTGACATGTATGAGCAGCACTTTGACAGTGTAGTTATAAGTGTAAACAGGGAGAACCAACAGACTGGTATTGGTGTAGTACAAGTAAAGA
>OX442422.1:2562328-2643355 GCA_949361645.1 Spongilla lacustris | reverse complement strand
GAATGTGCCTTATTTTCCGTATAATCGAGGTAATACTTTTCCGTATAATCGAGGGAGCACTGTACTGAACGCGTTAACGGCGCAACGATCCTTCCAAATTGGTAGGTGGAGTGATTGTTATAAATGTCCCAGCCCACAGGATGTAGTTAAATATTCCAACCTATTGTACTTTGGAATATTTAACTATGACGGATCGTTGAGCGGGTACCGTATATCGATCGTTATGCGGTTCAATACTACAGGAAAGTCTGGAAGCAAGTAATTTACTATTTTACCTGGGTTTATACGCAATTATGCTATGTTTTGTGACATTAAAAGTGCAAAATTTGCAAAGCGGCTGGGGCTCCGCCCCAGACCCCTATGGGGGAGCTTACAGCGCTCCCCCATACCCCGTTGGCCGTTGCTGGTGGTGGGCGTGTCCTGCCACGCCCGTGCACTTATACCCCCCCCCCCCCCCCCCCCCCCCGCTCCTAAATCCTGGATCCGCCCCTGCAGTCTCAAAGATGGAGACACTATAAGAGGGGGGGTTGTCTGTATCACAGGAGGCTGCTTGATGATGCATGGCTAGGACAATCTCATTGATCTTAATGGTACACCCTCCAGTCCTATGGGAGAGAATACAGCCAGTGACCTTGGGCCCAGACCCACATGTTCTGTACAGCACTGCTCAACCTAAGGCTAATTGTGATGATACAAGCCATCCCACACACCATACATATTGTTCACTTCTCTTGGGGCACCACCGTACCTATGTACAATTACAGTGTGGTCTACAACTAGGAGCCGCCAAGTATTTAAGGCCAAGTTCATCTATACATGTATACTGTATAACTATAACAATGCACTTATTACACGATCATACTGTCCCTTGGGGAAGGTGGACACGGCACGGGGTAGAGTCTATCTTGACTATTCCATGCCCACACATGCAGAGAACTCATGATCATGCAGCAACAATTTAGGTCCACATGCTCCTCTCTATACTGATTGTTCAAGAGCACAGGCTATCTAGTGCACCCCGGATTTCAAAGTAACAAAATCGTGGATTGGCATTCTATCCCTTTTCAAACTCAAATGTACTATTAATATTTACCACGGCTCAAATCACAGTATATACTGATACTTCACATTGGTATACCATCGCGAAGAAAAAGCTAGTACACATGTATAGCTGTAGTTCCATACTATATGTTGTAAGTATCTTCTGTCTCCTTTTGTTCTGTGCTTCCATCTGGGGAGCAGAGTTTGCCTACGTTGTCGAAAACTGAAAGTACGTACGTTGAAGTCGCGTGTAAATAACTAAATATACGCGCGTAAAATGATGTTTCTGCCATGCACGCTTGCAATAAATGAGTCCATACAGTTTTTTTTTTTTTTAGTCCTGTGAGTCTGTGACATGCAGTGGAAGCTTTAATTTAACCCGTCCCGTGTTTTTTTTAAATTAAGATGACACTGCAAATAACTAGTGCCGACGTGTTTTTAATTTAACTTGCATTCTTTTCACTTACCGGTAGCTATGACGACTGTGCATGCTCGCTGCTACATGAGCAGCGCATGCGTATGTGCACGCTTTCAGGGTCGGAACCCTAACATATGCACTGATGCACTAATCGAGTTAACTAAGCGCCATACATGCCAATGGTCCATGCATCTTGATTGCATAGCGGTCTTATTATAAATAGACCAGCCGTAACCATGCAGGCCACAATTAATCCGGTGCACGCGTGAGCGTCAAAATTGTTTTTTAAACTTGACTACAAAGTCTTCCAGGCAGGACTCCGCCATGTATAGAACAGCTGCGGTGAAGATCGGTGAGTTGGACCCATACTCACACATCAATGTCACCTTTCCCCGCATGTGGAGGCTGGTTTGCCACCAACATGCACATCCCTCGGGCTCCGCGTCATCGTTTCCATACTTTATACATCTCCTCTCCCCCACAACGTTTAAATCTCATTGCCCACCCGAAAAACAAAATATAGTTCGAACGAAGAGCGCTACTGTATCATTCTATCATGGCGATGGCTAACAGTGACGATCGACAGGTTTGATTATGCTTTAAACCAGACAAGCAAAAAGCTAAGTGTAACGCTAGCGCTTAGAAAAGAGCAGCGTGACGCAGTACAGAGCATCACAGCTGGTAACGACACCTTTGTATCGCTACCAACAGGCGGAGGGAAATCGATGTGTTTTTTTGTACTACCGTGTTTATTTGATCCACTACGGAACGTCCAAGGCTCCATTGTGATTGTAATATCCCCACTATAAGTCTTAGCCTGATACATACACATGTAGGAACGCCCACAGTAAGCTGCAATGAATAAATTACGTTAATCAGCGATCTGCGGACTGCAGGATAATTACATTCCTCTGGCACAAAACCTTCTATGGGACGCCACCAGACCCATATTCTCAATTATGGTCTGGTCCCCAGACTAATGACAGTCGAGTGCGCTCAAGTTTTAATGTATTTTATACATGTATATGCCCAGCTAGAAGATATGGGGAAGCGCTGCAAGCCCTCCCATCGGGGCCTATCGGGGCCTGGGAAGGAACCCGAGAAGCCAACACTTTGTGTTGTAATTATAGGTCGAGGCTGGGCCGCTGGGGGAGCGACAGATCAATGAGCCGATACATCGCCGAAACTCAACGTTTATTCGTTTAGGGAATAAGACGTAGACCGCTTCGTTTCTGTAGCTACAGGCTTTACATGTAATTGCTTTCAGATTATTATATGGGCATGCATGCATATAGTACATGGAAAATTAATGTATGGGCAAGTAAAATTTTAAGGTACGGTTTAAAGGTGTGATGCCTGATTGCGTAAGCCTGAGTCGTTGCGTAACAATTGCAGATGACAGGCATTAGAACCTACGTTACACTTTAGCGAGCGTATTTGGATAGAATCTACAATGCAGATAAACTGCCGACGCTTATAGAAAGGTCAGACAACAGAGATAACGCTCACTTGTTCCCATATGCGAAACTTTATTATTCCCCGGCCCTGCTCCTTCTTCTAGATCTGATTAGATAATGATGATTCGCTCGGATAAGAGGTTTATTGCATGCATTCACGATTGAAGCATGATGTTAGCGGTTATGCCACTGTATAAAAAGGGTTGTTATACAGTACTGTATAACGCGTGTATTCATGTTTTATGCACACGTTATACACGTGTTATCCGCATGCGGAAGCACTAGAACCAACAAGTTAGAAACTTACTGCCGAGTTGGATTTATTATATTATTTTCGTAGAAGAGTTATTATATAAGCTTGACAACACAAATTTCAATCTTTAGCTAAAAATTGGTAGAATAAGTGATACACACATGTAGCCCATGCACAACAGACTTTATCGGATTTGGAAGCATAAAGTGTGGATCCTCATGCACCCGTTTACGCTCAGGGGTGAGTGCATGGCTAGCCCCACCAGGCCCCATCTTTATGTTATCACATATATGCACTCATGCAGGTTAGAAATTGAGCGGAGCGGTTTCGAGTAGCTTGAGATTCGCAGCTGGCGCTCTCGATAATGAATGATAGTAAAACTTATAAATGTTTACTTTCGTGTAAATACAAGCGTATAAATATGATGTTTCATGTTTGCAATTAGAGTTCATAAAGGTTTTTTAAGTGGTGAAGGATTTTGTAGACCAGTTGAGTAAAACGTAAGGAAACAAGTAATTATATAGAAATCAGTTATATTGCAGACCTACATCATTTAGCAAAACTACCTGCCTGAAGTTGCTAATGGTAGCTTTATGGATGTAATTCCTTGCTTCCTTACTTCTTACTCAATTGGTGTTCATAAATTCTACATCACTAATGTTATTTTGTTATAATAGTAGCACTCGACTCGAAATAGCTTGATGCACAACATTTGCACCAATTAAGGAGTGCATGTTGTGATCCTTCTCCGGGGGTATAGACCTTATTCCTACGGCACAATGAATAAATTAACATGAAATTTAATGTACATGAATCAAACGATAGGATGAATTCCATGGCGAGTAACCTATAGAAATGTATACTGTAACACTTCTTGTAATAATTTCAGTCTGGACATGTGGTAGTTTTGTAGGATAGTTCAAGATGGCCGGCCACACGGGAGGGCACACAACCTCAAAGCTGTGTGCTTTCCGGTATGGCTATAATAGCCTATATTTACTAATCCTGTCAGTACAACACTTCGCACATGTCCAGAGTAAAGCAATGTTTTTCGTATTTACTCGCCATAGAATTCATTGTATTCGCCATCAAATTTCATGTTACATAATTTATTCAGAAATAAAGTCTATACCTCCACGGACAGTTAACCTTAATTCCGTTCATGTACATATAGAAATATACCTGGAAAGATAGAAAAATGCGTGCATTTTGAATGATGTTCGAATGTGCCTATGTTGTTGTTTAAACCGGCTGATGGAATAAGTTCTAGATCTGATTGGGGTGTAGTACCGGGCCGTGGTGTATTCACTACTAAAAAATTAATTCAATTTCGTGTGCGCGCCATTTACGCATCACATATAACTATAATAAGCCCTAGCTAGCTAAATGTATGAAACTAACTGTATTCCATAAAGTATGAGCTATTTTCATCTACCATTACAAATAAAGTTGCATTTGGTTGATATATCAAAACCAAACGTTTTAAAATCATTGGTTCAACATACATGGATGGTTTCAAAACCAAACAATAAGATTTCAAATCTTAGCATTATTTGGGTTGAAACACACGTGCATGCTTTGTGGTTCAAACCAATCTTTTGCCATTGAGCACCCCATGCAAGAAATACCTAAATACTAGCCATATAGGAGATGAGTTGCATTAAGTGTGGCCAGGAACAAGCTAGAAGTAAGAAAGGAATTCTTAAACTGACGAAGAGCAAATTGCAAAGCTAAATGGCCAATAATTGTATCCATGCATGGTCAATTAAGCTACATAACCACAAATTGGTATAATGTTACTAAAAACTACTTCAAGCATTTGCCTGTTTCCAAGAAATGAGCTATATCAATAGCCTTTGTACACACCACACAACATACATTTCGGGTTTACTGGTAGATAGATATGTGGTTTTAAATGGTGCATTGGCTGCGTTTATGCTCTGGCAAGTAAAGGTTAATATCAACTGGAGTTAGGGTGTGTAACCTCCCCTGAATAATGAAAATCGATTTTTCCGAATACTTTTAAAACACTAATCGATTTTTCAGGTTTTTCTGGATCTGAAAATCGATTTTTCCGAATACTTGAAAAAAGAAAATCGATTTTTCCGAATAGGTTTTGACAATTTGCCAGCCGAATACCTAGGTTATTCAGGTTTTCTGCTCATTGAGCCACCTAAATGTACACATCACACCAGAGACCCTCCTACAGCTACCCACATCACACCAGATACCCTCAGCACACAAACACACCTACCCCCATCACACCAGATGCCCTCAGCACACAAACACACCTACCCCCATCACACCAGATGCCCTCATGAGGTACACAACCATAGCTACCTCCATCACACCAGACACCTTACCACAACTAACCACATTACACCAGATCAGTAGCCTCAGCAGGGATCCACAGCTACCCACATCACACCAGATGCACTCAGCACACAACCACAGCTACCTACATAGGCCTAAATCACTTGGCCTAACCACATACCTTGTTGGGCGTGTCCCGACCTAAGTTAGCGTGGCCACGCTGAGCTTTACCAGTACCTACAGTCTACAGATGTACACATCGCACTTGATGCCAAAAGAATAGAACCACAGATGACGTTTACGCACCAACAGCCATGCAGCCTCCATTTCACCATCGCGAGTTTTGAAAATCCTAATATCTACCGGGGTAAGAAAGCCTTAGTACGATCGCGGCAATATCAGCTCAGAGAGATTGATGCAAGAAGCCAGCTGGTTCGAAATACACTAAGCGAACTGACTTTGATTTGCAGCTGGAGCTGTCCGTCGTCATGACACGTGAAGAGGGAGATCTCTTTTGGCTACATGTAGTTCGAATTACTGCCCGTGTATTTGATCTCGTCCCCACGTATATATTTATAGTAACAACAGTGACGCTATTTAGAAGTAATTATTGTACATGTAATATCGTAAACGCGTATCCGGATATCGTCATAAAAAGGTATTCGAATAATGGGCGAATTGTCGATGCGGATGACGAATACCTAATTACCTCCGAATGGAGATTCACAAACCGGTTATTTCGAATAGAACAAATCCAATAATCGATTTTTCCGAGTAACGCTAAATTACTATTCGAACGGATAGGTTTTTTGCGAATAACCCGAATAACCTGATAACCGGTTACACACCCTAACTGGAGTTCCCCAGTTAGCTCTCCAGTCCTCACACTATACTTTTCATTCTTTTGTATATTTTTAATTACAAAGTAAACCAAACCTTTTAAACCAGTGTATTTGGTTTGCACTTTAAAACGATGAAACAAAATTACATATTGACCCAACTGACAAAATTTGGTTTCAATCTAAACCAAATCAGGTTTGCACTGTGCAATCGAAACATATAGAACTAGGGTTCACATAGCAATAACCTATTTGCAGTGATATCAGCAATCGGAGGCTGATAAGGATATGTGTTTTTCTACAGCCATTATTAAAATGTTATTATTTATTTCAGATGGAAGAATGCCATCAAAACGCCCCAACCTATTCTGCCTTCAATCAACTAAATTGATCATTCTACTACAAATAATGATCCTTATTGCGTAAGTTTTATGTCTGTGAAGTCATTCAAGCTTTCTACGATTCGTTTGTCATGCAGCAAGCTGCCCATAAAATCATCTATATGGATTCTGTTTATATACATGTTCTCCACATGTACATGCATGATTGGCGTCGTTAGCTGAATTGGTGGTAACATACCATTGACAATCGTTAGATAAATATGACGTCGTTTACGGGCAAAAATGCCGGTAGGCCTACATGATTTTTGCACAACTGAAAGCGTCATATCGTACACAAATAAGGCTTTGGTTGTTGCTCGGTATAAATGCGCTGCATATCAAGTTAACTGCACCCTTCATATGCATCGAAATGAATTGGCCATGTAGTTTTTTCAAGTTAAAATCTACTTTAAAAAAAAAGAAATTGGCGATACTGGATATTAAATGACTTGACTTCTTAATCTACTAATCCCTTACTCCTGTAGCATATGGTGAAAAAAATGTACAAGTGACCCAAGTTTAACAATCACTCAGCACGTATCACAAACGAGTACTAAAAATCAATTTGGCTTGAGTACATGTATACGGCTAGCAAATTAAATGCGTGTTGAATTATTTTTTAGAACTCATAAAAGTAAAATCGAATAGCAAGCTACAATGATATGAATTAAATTTGATTGGCACACCAAAAGACTGCTTCACTTTTCAGTAATGGACTTTGTGATTTTATAACCATATTTTTATACCAAATTATTTTTTCATTCAATTAGTCATAGAGTATCATACAACAGCTTCAACGTCAACTTATGCATAAAATTTAAAATTTAAAAACTCGCCTATTGAACTTGATAAAATGACATCAATGATGTGCATGCCACTGCATATTCAGCTAATCACAGAAAAAAGAATCATTGCTAACATTAAAATAATATTGAATAACTTGAATAATAGAGGGTTTTGAATATGTATTGATGTCTTAATCGGTTTATCCTATAATGTACACATGTAGGTAATGAAATCACAAGTGGCTGAATTGTGCTCGAAAAATGTGAAAATTAGCACTTAATCTCTTAATAAGTCTCAGTTTGGAATTAGTAATATGACCTATTTAGACTTCGATGGTTGGTTGGCACTATTAATTGGTAACCACCATTATCTCTTTACAGATGTAACACTACCTATGGCTCTTACATGGACTTGCCGAGGCTCACATTTAATGGTAGAGTGCGTGTTGATCCCGCCACGGGAAACAACCTGCCATGCAATTTTCATCCCAATGAGCCTATTGACAAAGGTTGGAACTTCCACGGCACGGGAGAGTTCTCACTACTTGACTGCAGGGTGACCTCAGCATTGGATTCAAACGGTGTGCAACCTCTCCGTGATACGATAATCAACAGTGCAGTTATTAGCAACATCAACGGGCCACATGCAAAGGCAGTCGATTTGGATGTGCAGTTGATGATAACAACTGTATATGGCTTAACCCTAGCAGTGATTGGAGTGGATGGAGAGATTTTGGTTCAGGGTAAGGTGAAGCCATTTGTCCTTGGACAGGACATGTGGCGCAGAGACGTAAGTGATGATGCAACATGCCTCGCAATGGACTTCTGTTTAAGTGCAAAGTCAGCGTCTGTCATAGCTGATCTCACCTGGGGTGAAGTCTCAAGGTCTCATGTGTTGCAAAAGCTCAAGCACATATCCGATCAAAGAGGTGGCATGCTCGCAATTTCAATGACGGTATATTCTTATATCTCATGGTCACCGTACAACTTTACTCTCGGGCACGTTATTGGCACAATTGGTCCACTGACCTTAAACGAACCCCTCCTAATTCCAGGCCAGAGGAAGCTATCTTATGTGGGTGTGCCCAGGACAGGCCTTTACCTCCACAACTCCAGTAATGATTCCAACCATGATACATTGATGTATAATTCACCATTTCAAATCAGCCATGACTTCCTTAGACTGACTGTGGATTTTAGTAATTCTATATCATTTGATTTACATGGCAGGTTTAGAAACATTGGCCAACTGTGGCTTGGTGTGCAAGATGAAAGGAAGTGCATTCATTTAATTGGCAAACCTATTCCATACTTGGAGAATGACTGGGTTCACAACGGCTGCATATATGACCACATCCTATCTGAAGACATTTACAACCATCTTCTTTCATCACCCCTTTATGTATACCGAGCAACAAGAAGCATTAATGTTCTCACCATTTGTTCGCACACAAGTATTTCCCTTCAGCTAATGCTTAAAGAAACTCCAAAGTACATTAGGCCTATGAGTGATTACATCAGCAGACTTGAGTACAAGCAATCCATGACAGTTGAACTGAAGGTTACCCAGTATGGTTGGCCCATTAAGAACCAAAAGGTACACATCATTGAATCCATACCTGCAGCCCCACAAGGTGGCATCGTACCATTTCCGCAAATTAGCTCCACAGATGAACAAGGAATTGCTACTGTTGTGTTCCAGGTCGTTAGAAAAATACCACAACTGCGAAAATGTTCGTACCCGCAAACACCATGTAACAGACTGGAGTTGCCCATAGAAGGTCAACTTTATAACTTTCAGTATTATGTTAGTGACACATTTGACAATAAGGGCACAATTCAACCTGCCAACATAGTACAACCTGACAACTTCATTGCACTCATTGCTTTCTCATACTTCAAAGAACCCCTAATCCCCAACTGGGTGGACAACATTGAGCCTATTTTCAAGCAGTATGATAGGCTGTTTCCAGTCATGAGACACATCGTTAACCTAGGAGACTACTCTGATGTGACAACTACCAGAAATCTTCACATGATTGATTACTCAATGGGATTGGATATCAACCATCCTAGCTACATGCCAGTGACCAGGGACCTGTCACCTTCCAAGAAAACAATGATCCAGAAATGGCTTCGACAAAAACCTAAACCGATATATTCATTTCAAAATAAGTTTACACATCTTGCCAGCAAGGGAATCGTCCCCATGTGCATCCACCCGAATGTATCACGTGAACTGAGCAGACATATATCAATATCGCCCTTCATTCCGTCGCGATGCCTAAAGTGCGAAGTTGAAATTGAATCGGATGATACTTATTTTCAGCAATTGTTTACTCAAATTAACCCTCCGCGTATATGTAATAATGATCGACCGTTGATCCAGGAGTTTGGCGTTAAGGTTGCTGCTCAATCCGAGCTCTGTACGTTGCAGCAGCTTAAACAGCAGCTGCAGACGGCAATTCAGCTCGAGTTTTTTACTATTCCGCTGTACTTGACGTCCCTATTCTCAATAGTGGACGGCTGCAATCATGAAATAAGTCAAATAATTCGGTCTGTCGTCAAGCAGGAGATGCAACACATGACACAGGCAGCCAATATTCTGATAGCAATCGGAGGTCGTCCAATCATAGACAGTAGTGCAGTCGCTCCCTCGTACCCAGCCAAGGGTTTACCCGGAGGGGTCCTCCCAAACCTTGTTATTACTCTGGAGAGGTTTTCCAAGCAGCACGTGTACAAGGTATTTATGGGCGTTGAGGTACCCCACAACATATCTGTCGACACTGAGAGTCCAATTGTATTCAATAACACGATAGGACAATTTTATAAGGAGATTCGCGATTGCATCGACTTTCTTGGTGACGACATATTTATCCCCAGCTTAGTTCACAAACAGATCACGTGGCCTTGGGTAGAACCATCTGTAGGCTTTGGTGCCGGTACACGGATCGTGAGCGACACTCATTCAGCGCAACGGGCCATAGATGAGATAATCGAGCAAGGAGAAGGAGCTGGTCCATTTGACCCTACGGAGAAGCACATTCCATTTTCTGAGCACAACATAGCCCATTTTTACAAGTTCGAAGAAATCGTATGTGGGCGGCACCTCGTTAACTACCACGGTTCGTACTGCTACAGTGGCCTGCCAATACCGCATGACCCTTTAGGGGTGTGGCCCATGCAGTCTAATCCCAGCAAACACAAGGTCAAGCCCAACACAAACTGCTACACTCAGGCGAAGGCGTTTCACGGCACTTACAGGGCACTGTTGAGAAGCCTTCAGGAGTTGTTTGACGGGGACAGGCGAGGGATCAAGGACACCATTGTAATTATGGAATCTTTAGGCGTTCACGCACGTCAGGTAATGAACACCAAATCATCTCCAAACGAAGAATCGAGTTGTGGTCCAGTTTGGGACTATGACTGGGATTGATCATGAGGGCTTTATGTGACTGATCAGTTTTTATATTTGTTTAAATTTTATTATTGCATGTAGTACTAGTACTGAAAGGCGCGGAAAAGAAACAAGGTACATGCATAAAAATGAACTGATTAAAAAAAAATGGTGATGTAGGATTTGTTACAAACAGCGGCAGCGCGATACATATAGTTACATACATGTAGGGGGTTCCTAACATATGCTATAGCCTATACGGTGAGGATTCAGTATGCATGCATATATTGGGCAACTTTGGAATTCTAGCTACCCATGTGCATTTATAAAGTGCATCACATCACAGTAGCGAGTGGGACTTAAGAGCTCAATCAATTCTATAAGTATACAATGCTGCCAAGTAACCCACAGTTGAACTCGCTCCCAGAATCAAGCTTGGGTTGAGCGGATTCACAACTGTGACGACACAGGCAGCAGGTTTGCCAATGGACCATGATGGAACCAGGATATCAGCTGGATGGGTGCGCAGAGCTCGACGGAAAAATTCAATATGACACCTCACAAAACATTGTGACGGTGGCAAACATGTGATCCTCTTTTTACATGTGGTGGTGTGGTGACCTAGTTTTATCCAGGGGCTCCTGAGGTTCACACAGAGGGCAAGTGGCACCATCTTCAAAGAGTCGGAGGCCCAGCCAATATTTGATCAGAACTTGGGCTTCATCTGGGGACAGCTGCAGACCCAGACCAAGGTATGGAGTTACCTTAACCAATCAGGAGAATTGTTTTGTTTACAAGTAATAATTACATTACAGTGAATGTTCTTTGTTCAGAAATAGATGCTGAATCTAAAAATGCATGTAATTGGCATGATACCATAATATACTATTCGTGAGATACCAAAAATGTGCATTATTGCATTTTCCCCCAGGCTCTTTTGGTGAACACCACTGTATGCATGGCTTCTGGGGCTCCACCCAGGCCCCAATGGTGGAGCTTACTGCGTTCCCCCATACCCCATGGCTGGGCAGGAGGAGTGCCCCCTTTTCTGCACCCTCCCCAGGACCCTCCACCCCCTTCTAGATATGCTGGGGGCGCCCATGTGTTATAGTGTACTCATGAAGTGTTATATAATTATATACCCAACCATGCACTATTTAGCCCTATACCAAAGTTTGTACCCTTCCACCGCTGCTGCAACTGTAATCCAATGGTTCTCTCCTTTATTAAGTATTTTAATGACGGACTATCTTGTAACAGGATAGGGCCCTATAGCAATGTGCTGTACAAACCACAGAAGGAAGGTAATTGGGAGGATAAAAGTGACGATGCTGCTTCCATGTGTGTATCATCAAGCCAGTCCCCACTTTGAACTGATTTGATCATTGTGGCTATGGTCTTGTGCATGGCATTATTGATATGCTTTCTATTCTTCTTTACCTTCAACTCATTTATACCATCACAATCATCAGCCCCAGTTACTCTACACTCCTCATCCCCATCAGCTGTTTCATGGCACTCCTTATTTGTTCAAGCATGCTTTGGATGGCAGTGACTTGTAAAATAACCTCCAGATCCTTTACAAGGACAGCGCCTATTCTTGCACCCTTTTGTACAATTGCATTAGGGTTAGGGTTAGGGCTTAAGGTAGGTAGCTTAGAACTGTCTGCACCACTTGGATACCAAGTTGATATCATTCCATTTTCACACCTATTCATACAGAAGTCAGTAGTACATGTTGATTGAAAGTTTAAGAATAGACAAACACGGACACAAAAAAAACAACTCACTGAAGGCGGTACTGATCATTCTTAGCTTCAAAAACAGCACGACAAGCAAGGTGATCATTCATTTCTGGGTATCCTTACAGTGACACTATCTCCTGCAGAATATGTTCTGATTTCAATTGATGGCGTTTTGCCCTTGGCATACTGGATCTTGATTCGTTTTGCATTTTTTGATACTCATTGTCAGCTTCTTCTCTAATCTTTAGATGACGGGTGCTGGTTGTTAGTGTAGTTGATGGTGCAGATATGTCACATTTGGATCACTGAAAGGTTATGTCAATATACTATGCAACATGATGTTATGTTGTCATGCAAGGCAAACCTTATAACTGAATGATGTGAGATCGACAATTGACTTGGAGGTGATCAGAAGATGCAGAGAATAATGAAATCTGTGAAGGTGGAGTTGAATGAGGCAAAGAATAGAGTACTGGAACTGTAGAACATTTGGCCTCCCTAAAGTAGTTGGATAAATTGCAACAGCTAGCATCTATAACATAAGTCAAGACAAACCTTATTACAGGAGAATCTGAAACTGGTGATTGACTTAGAAGTTTATAAAACTTGATCAGAAGATGCAGAAGACAACGTAATCTTTGAAGGTGGAGTTGAATGAGGCACAGAATTGAGTACTGGAACTGCAGAACCTTTGGACTCCCATTTACATCAGCCAAACATTACATTTGTATGGTTGCAGATACTTGTATATCAGAAATTGGTGACTGAGCAGGTAACTGATGACATAGAGGTGATGACTGCAGAGCTGAAGGTGAAGGTGCAAATTACAGACTTGAAACTGGTGATTGAACTTCTGGGCTTGATAATGGACTTCTTGATGGTGGTAATGTTGGAGGAGATGAGTGAGGGGAAGCAATCTTTTTATCATCACCTTTAGTGAATGAACAGATAGTTATTCAGGAAAGTCATGTTTATGTTACCAGTATACAATTGATCACCTCAATTGTCATATTATGCACTGACTGTTTAAATTGCTTCTATGTGCTCGTTAATGTGAAGCACTAGATAGAAATGGTATACATGATATTAAATGGTGTCCTAACCTTTGGCAATGAGATCTGCAACATCTTCCTCCATAATGCAAGGATTATTTCCCTTTGGAAGTAAGAAAAATAGAGTTGTTCTTGTAGGTTGCCCAAAAACTACTTCATAGGGGCTTTTTTCAAAGTGTGGCATACTTGAGTATAGATTGTCTGCAGAAGAATGTAACACGAATTATTTCAACTAACATTGAATGCGAGCTAACCAATCGAAACATTGCACTTTTCCAGACTCCTTCCACTTATTTTTCATCGACTGAATCTGCATTTCTACAAGATGATTACCTTTTTCAACCAACCCTTGTGGCTGCGAGTGACAAGGACACCTATAACCTCCCTCGGCCATAATCATTTTTCACAATGTCATTGACAAACTCCCTCCCATTGTCAGACTGCAAGGCCCAAATAGGGAATTCACTAGACCAACAGCAACACAAACAGCTGACTGTTTCATTAAAGAATATGGAGCCATCAGGCATATGTCTCATATCAATGAGGTCAATCTAAATATAGGAATGAGGCATATGAATAATAGTAAAATGCTTGACATAACACAATCACTATACCTGGCATCAAGTTAGAAAACCTATATATTGGTCTATAAGTTAAGTGGAGCATTTAGGATATTATTTTTAGGTAGGATAATTTTTGTCATCACAGGAAAATACAGCTCTTATGGATTTCACATACTTCTTTATGTTCCTGACTGATTGGTTTGTTTGCAAGTTCTTCCCTAAGTTATTAATCAGATCCACCATGTATCAATTGAGCTTGCATTCATACAAAATTGAAATACATACACTGAAAGTTACCCCCTTTCCAGATATGCGTGGTTTTCACAGTAAAAGGCCCTAAATATTTTCTCATGAGCTTTCCTCCCTTTTGGCTTTCCTGCATGTCATCTATTGGTTGTCTCCGACTGATAGGTGTGATTTGGCATCAATTGAAATTTGCCTCTCCTTGGCTATGTTAGCTTTAACGTGTAGGCCATGCATGTATATCATGTCAACCTTTAGAAGTTACATCTCTGCATTCAAATCGAACTAACCTAGCTGTTCAGTTGTGTTATATTGGATTGATGTGCCGGATAGCTTTGTTGATGCATTTCATCACTATAACCGTCATATGCATATATCTGCTGGAATTGTGTGTTCTGACCTCACAGCAGGGTTGCCGAAAGTCAGGCCGGGGTCCGGCCTGTGACCGGCCGGCCTGAAAGGCCCGGCCTGCCAGGCCGGCCTGCCAGGTCGGATAAATTGATGTTATTAAACAATTTATTAAAAATTCATGGCTAACCACAAAACATTATGAAATTATTAAACAATTTATTAAAAAATCATACTTCTTCAGCTCCATCCGAGCGGGTGTTTTCGCGAGCTAAGCTGATTCAACAGCGCCAGAGATGGAACCTTCTCCCTCAACGTTTGGAGGCGTGTGTCATGCTGAAGCACAATGCATGGTTAATTACAAAGTATTTTGATAGCAAGCGCGCTGTTTGCATCACTGCATGTTATGTATCTCAGACTCAGTTTCTGTATCCGCAATTTGTAAATTGTAACCATTGCCAGCTGATTGTATAATAACTATATTACTATATGGGACAGTTTCCGAGAAAACTTCCTATGTTTTATAACGTTATAAAATAATCGTGTTAGAACGTTTGAATCGCTGTGTCGTCCGAACGGTATAGGCTATCGACTTCCTATTTTCATAACTACGTACTACACCATTGCTCTATGGTAAAATACATTTTGGTGTCTTGCACTTGCTCCGTGCCAGCATTGCAACGTTGGATACCCCGTCAGGTTCAAACCCAGCATAACTTTCTGTAGGAGTAATCAAATCGCTTCAAATTCGGTTTGTAGGTAGAGAGGTCCTATATCTATCGATTTGTTCTGAATTTTTATGCCATCCATTACAGAGATATAGTTGAACAAACTACGTACGTGCACATTTTCCCGCTCGATTCGCACCGATGATTTAGGCAAATCGCGTCCCGCTCAAAGTATTGGAGGCGGTGATTATATCATTGCCGCGTATCGAGCGGGAAAAAGTGCACGTAGTTTGTTCAACTATATCTCCGTAACGGATGGCATAAAAATTAACGAACAGAACAAAACGATAGACATAGGACCTCTCTACCTGCAAACCGAATTTGAAGCGATTTGATTACTCCTACAGAAAGTTATGTTTGGTTTGAACCTGGTGGGGGTATCGAACGTTGCAATAATGGTACTGAGCAAGTGCAAGACACAAAAATGTATTTTACCCTAGGGCAATGGTGTAGTATGAAGTGTTGAAAATAGGAAGTCGAAAGCCTTGGCAGATACAGCAATTCAAATGTTATAACACGATTATTTTATAATGTTATAAAACATAGGAAGTTATCTCGGAAACTGTCCCATATATATGAATATAGCTATAGACATCGCGAAATGAATCAATAATTTATTATAATAAGTGGGTGGATCCCGGCCTGCCGGCCTGTCAGGTCACGGTCCGGCCTGCCAGGCCAAGCTAAATGTCCGGCCTGGCAGGCCGACCTGGCAGGCCGGACTGGCCTTCGGCAACCCTGCCTCACAGCATGTTCTATGGAAAGGTATATATATATATAACTTCTCCCATGCGACAACTTCATAGATGACTGTGGAGAGGTTCGGATTGCAAATACAACTGACTCCCAGCAATCATTCACAAACATTTGCAGTGATCTGTTTTTAAAACGTTATGCAATGCATCATTACTATTCAGCATAGTTACCGCTAAACACCGGCAACATGAAAGGGAAATGCGCGAGACCCCTTATTATTGTTTGGTTTCCAATCCATCAGGCCACACCAAATTAATCTTTAGTATCTGGTCCCCGCCCGCATCCTTTTATCAGAAAACCAGCGACTATAATCACATTCATATACATAATCATATTCAATAGCTTCTCACATGACCCGAGTGAAATGTGGTTTTATTTCTCGAACAAGCCTGAAAGTGATCTTTTCATACTAAACATCAGCCAGGCCACACATGGTAACCAGTACAAGGATCGGAGCATTTTGCATGAAACGCGCTCTATAATGATTGCGTACTATGCCTATGGTAAGTATACGTAGTAGTATAAAGACAGCTGGCTTAGATGCTGCATGTTAGCAAGTATAGCTTTGCACTAGTACTGCTGTCCCGTTGATGTTTAGACCCCTGCAGCGCCCAACGCCAGTTTCACAAATGCTAAAGCTGCAAAGCTTCACCATACCCTCGCTAGGGAGGAATGGGTACCCGTCCACCCGTTCGAGCCTTCCTAGAAGAATAGAAACGGAAATGGATAAATAAAGCAAGCTGTATATAGTACTGTTTTAGAAGTCAATAGCTTTAACCATTCGGAAGCTATAGCAATTCAAACATAAGGGAATTTTATAACATCATTATAATATTATTATATAAAATATTATATAATACATTATAATATAATTATATATAATTATATATATAATACAAGTAAATAAAAAACATTCTCTGTGAGAAAGTTGGTGGCATATAGGATTTGAAGGCAATGGTGGTGTAAAAAGGAAGGAAACAAGGGTCTAATAATAAGAGAAAATGCAATAGTCCTATATTTAGCACACGAACAACATACTATATCCTACATGTAGAAATGTGCTAAATATAGGACTATTCCATTTTCTCTTATTATTAGACCCTTGTTTCCTTCCTTTTTACACCACCATTGCCTTCAAATCCTATATGCCACCAACTTTCTCATAGAGAATGTTTTTTATTTACTTGTTTCATTAATTTTTGTTCATACCCGATTATTAGTCTCGGCCCCAGACCCGTTTGCAGCAGCAGATGGATACATCACCGCTATGCGGAAACAGCCCAAGACTGTGCAAACGATGATCATTGTTACGTACATTTGGGTCTGGGTATGAGACTGAGAAAGAGTAGAGCCTGGTAGCTTAATCGATTCATGCTTGCGTATCAAAGGCTGTGATATCTGGACATGTGTCTAAAAGACATTTTTAGTACACATGTAGGGGGCTAAAATCTGTTGCCATACGCTTGTTTCGCCCATCAGTATCATTGCGGTGCTAGCCCTTTAATGTACAGTTGTCATCCCAGGAAGGTTCAGTCACTCTTTTTTGATGTGCAATGTATTATTGCGTCATAAATTAATATTACATTGTTACTGCTACTCCCCCAGACCCAATTGGTGTCAGTGTCACATGATGCACACCATGACTACAACACAACATAGCAACTACTTCCAGAGCCTACTATCAATGTCTGAAATCATGACACCATAGGTATACACAGGCTTGAGCAGGGGGCAGGCAAAAATCCACATTCTGCGGCAAAAACAGACTAACAATCCTGCTCCAATACACACGCAACAGTCCATTCTGAGTTGCAAAACACCAACATTTTCAAGTCACCACCAGCCATGTCAGCTGAACTCCAATCAAGGACCACATAAGCACTCCACTTATTACATTCTGGAGGAAGCTTCAACAAATCTGATCCATGAAAAGTGTGATGCACCATCACTAACTCCACACACCTACATTGTACACAACCATCACCAAGTCTGGTCCCTAAATCCACTGAACAATCTCCACAGTACATGCCATCATCATATTGCATTGCCAACCTAAGCCTCTCAAAAATTTCAGGACCAACATCATTCAAACACTACTGTCATCCTCCTATATATGTAGAGTACACCAGTGAAATAGTGAATCATCATCTTTATATCATACCTTTACTTTTAGTTGTGACCTGCACACAGTAAGTGTTCAAATGAAATCTTAGAAGTGTTGATGGACTGCAACAACACTGTAAAGTTACATGTATACATGAGCAAATAAATTGCTTTAATTTGTTGAGTGTAGATACCTTAGTTCAGGTAAACAGAAGCCATATAAACTCCAGCAGACCTAAATATATGTTTTGTCATCAGATAAGATGCAGGAGCAGATACAGGGGGGGGGGGGGGGGGGGGGGGGGGGGGGGGGGGGGGGTTGCAACCCCCCCTTTTGTCCAAATTCACTTTTTTTTTCTCCCTTGCAGTTGTACGCAACAGAACCCCCCCCCCCCCCCCCCCCCTCCACTCGTCTTATTATTAATTATAACAACCCCCCTTTTCTGAAATCCTGTATCCGCCCCTGAGATGTTCAAAAAAGCAATGAATACAAACATGCATTTACTGCAATCTACAAAGTGATGGCTGTACATGTACCTGGTAAACACTCTACAAGCCCATATACAGGCACTTCCTTCTCCCCACCTGTTACTAGACACTTACGTCACTTCGAATGATGAATGCAGTGTCTTACTGATGTTCCATTAAGCTTTTGTTCTTTCTTTCAAAGCTCTTTAACCTGGTGTTGGTAGTGGCTCAGTAAATGTCACCTGTACACCACCATTACCTTTTTCTTTTTTATTTACAGCTTGTAGCTTCATTGTGTACCAATTGACAAATGACTGGGGTATGGAGAAATAAGGTAATATGGGTGCTGGTAGCTCCCCTACGAGTGTCTCTCCCATGGTAGCTGATTGCTCATTTGCAGGGAGGCAGACTGGTAGCTGTAGGACCCACTGCTGTATCTTGGTGGTGTTCCGTACAGCTGCTATTTTTTTTCTGGTGTTGGTAGAGGCTCAGAACCAAATGTCACACCACCATTTTTGCAACTGACAGAAGACACTGACGCACATCTCTACAGAGTAGATAAAGAAACATGACTAATACACTCAACTCAATGCGGCATTCATTTACCTTGATATTGGACCAACATCTTTACACTATATCCAGAACATTAAAGCCATATCAGCTAACAGCAGAACACATAGTGGGAAGGGCGGCATGCTCAGGCAAGCCATTGAGACCTATGCATACCTCAAAAGGTCTTCAAATGGAGAATGCCCTTAAAATTCTGCAGAACTATGTGGCTTGCTGCCTCCATGTCTGCTTTGATCCCCCATCAACCTGGCTGTAACACCTACAGTAAATATTATATTGTATGACCACAATGATAACACACAATTTTGCCTCCCACCTCATTTATAGTCAAATGTGTCTGATCATGAGCTGTCATTAGGATGACTGCATCTCCATATGTGACACACACTATACCTTCATTAAACTGCCATTGCATTGCCAAACTAATCCTCTTTCCAATTTCAGGATAAGCACCACACACTTATTGTTCACTTTTGTAGCACCACTGGAGGACCATATCAATCTTCTCCATACATGTAGATGTACAGTACTCTTCATGTACTCTTCTATACGTGGAGTACACCAGTCAAATAGCGTATCATGATTTTTATATCCATACCTTTGTTTTCCTCTCCAAAGTTACACATGTGACTTGCACAGCTAGGAAGCATTCTAAAATGTTAAAACAGAATGGAAGAATCAAGTCTTGGAGGTGTTGACAAAGACATATATGTAGCAACAGGACTACAGGAGACATGTAGGCAATACAAGCAGACTCCAATACAAGCAGGACAGCATGCTTAGTAAACAGAAGCCATATTCAGTCACCGCAGTGCACTTCAAAGAAACATTGAATTAAATTATGCAGGCAGAACACAATAGTGGGAAGGGCTAAACGTCATGGCTCAGGCAGGCCATTGACACTTATGCATACCTCAATAGGTCTTCAAATGGAGAATGCCTTTAGACTACTGCAGAACTATGTGGCTTGCTGACTCCATATCTGCCTTGATCCCCCATCAACCTTGCTGTAACACCTATAGTATGTATGACCACAATGATAGAACCACACATGTCTGAGCTGTCAGTAGAATGACACCTTCCCCCACACCGTAGCTGAATAGAACCGTCTGAGAGAATGTGCAGGATGGAGGAATGAGGTTGCCCTGGTAATATGGGCACTATGTCCATGTTGACTTTGCAACGCAAAGGTTTATAAACATTATTTTATAATACATGCACGCATGCATGTACATGTTCAAAATACGTATTGTATCACTCAGTCGAATTCGAACATATGTACCTTTGGGGTTTATTGGTAGATATCTTTCTAAGCCCATTATCCTTAGCTTGCGGTAGCATTTGCTTCGTGCAGCATGTTGATCTGTCGGTCGTTCTTGCAATCGCATTCTTTTCGTAGGAGAAGCGATGGAATCGTCGCGATGTTCTGCACTGTTCATGGCCTCATTGTACCGTTGCCGCTTTAAAGATAGTATTGGCTCGGGGTTCTTGTGATATTTTCCCCACTCAGCAGTTTGCTTTTGATCGGAGTTCTGGTGATATCGTTCTTCCTCAGCGGTTGGTTTTGGTTCGGGGTTCCGATGATATCGTTCTCGAGCTTTTTCTTTTCTCTCTTCTGACGATAGCTCTTTCAATATTTCCTCTCGCTTTTGGAGGTATTCCGCTCGACGTTTAGCTCTAGCCTTACGCTGACATGAACGCATTTTGACAAAAACAGCTTCACTAACAAAAGCAAACGATATAAACACCTTAACTACGAACAGGAACACCAAAGAAATAGCCTCACGTGTAGTTCTAATATTTAAGCTCAAGTAGGTGTGGCTTACAGCATCTATCATGGCCGTATGGCTTGAAACACACCATTTCTAGCCTGAGCTACTGTAACAAGCGATCCCCATGAACATACTCACTTGTACGGATATAACTTGAAATTCTGAACCTATTGATACCACTGACGTTCTTTGAAACAGCTCCCGTGTTGAGTTTTTCCCCCAGTAAAGTTATCAATATATGTATTTATGTTATCAGTTCCAGGTCCAATAGGATCCACGTGTATCTGACTCAAAAGGGCACTACCGCTTGAAATTCTGAACGTACTGGCACCGTTCGCGTCCTTTGAAACGGTTCTTATCTCGAGTACTTTACAAATAAAGGAAGGAGAAAATGGCCGCCGTTCCGTCTGGGGACGAGGAAAAACAGAATCCCTTTTGTTCTCATGAACAACACAGTTTTGCGACATCAAACAAACACGAAACGGCTCATTTTTGATTTCTTGTTCGATACCGACGACTAGCTAAGCCATCCGATTGATAGGAGTCCCGTTAGAAGCGGGTCCCGTTTTTTTAATTATATTCACAATCGGGGTCAAATCCTATATGAGAGTTACTAACGTAACTCTCGATACCGGTATACATGTATTTGCGATGGGCATCATGCAATTAATGCATGCAGCATGCACTGGAAAAGAATGAATGATTACATGTACCATTTTTGTATAAGCAGCGTTGCGAATTTCTTTGCAATTGCAAGTACAAAATTGCCGCTACAGATGTATATGAAAGCAAATATGGTTAAAGTCTTCCTCTGCTACATTATTCTACATATATAGTACATAGTCCTATTTCACAAAGGATACTATTATTTGATTCATACAAAAGTATATAGTAAATCTGGCCAATGCCATATATAAGATTGAAGTATGTCGCGAATTTTATGCAATGGAGTACAAAAATTGCAAGAAAATAAAATTTGCTAAAGTTCCAAAGCTGCATCATGCTGGAACAATGCACAGTTGAAGATGCTACAGATGTATGAAAGCAAATGCGTTTAAAGTCTTCCTATACTACATATAGTTCTATTTACTACCACAAAGGAAGGCTGGTACCATATTTTCATTATGTGGTTCATACAAAGTAGTACTGAAATCTGACCAATGCATGCCGTATAGAATGTTAGTGTCGCATTTTGCAATTGTCTGAACTTACAAAAATTGCAAATGCTGCATGCAAAAGCTGCTGGACTGCACGCGCGCACGCACGTATAGCATATATACACGTACGGCAGCTGACCCATGCAGTCACCCTATACATGCAGATATTCATGAAAGCAAATATGATTAAAGTACGTCTTAATTCCTCAGCTACATAGTCCTATTTACTACTTGATAAAGGAAGGCTGCATGGTACCACATTTTCATTATTTGGTGTTTGCAATGTTCATACTTTTTTTTTAGTTCTGTGGAAGCTTCAATTCAATCCACGTTTATAAAATATATATCTCACTGCAAATATCTATGCAGTGCCAGAGACCGCGTGTTTTTAACTTCCATTCTTTTCGAGTCACTTAGCTTTGAGGGTGCAAAATAAGCTATAGCGACCCGCCTGCTATAGCAACGCATGCGTATGTGCACGCGCTTTCAGGGTCGAAACCTATAACATACATGTATGCATGCACTAATCCATGCAGTTAACTAACCGCCATGCATGCCATTAACATTTGCAACACGTCACTTCAATTCCTAGCGGCACCCATAGCGGTCTTATTTATAAACATCAGCCTTACGTAATCGTGCAGGCCAAAAATCCGTGCACGAGCTGTAGCATCAAAATCGTTTTTAACTTGAAGACAAAAGCCTGCATGCCAGACAGGACTCCGCCATGTATAGAACAGCTGCGGTGAAGATCGGTGAGTTGGTCCCATACTCACACATTAACGTCACGTTTACCACGCACAAACATGCACAAAAGGTTTTAGAACCCATTATTAACTACTTGTCTAAACCGCTGTCAAACACGTGTACGTATACGATCACTGAGACTTGACAAAGTACCGCGACGGTGCGGCAGGCCCAGGGGCGGATACAGCAATTTTCAAAGGGGGACTTCCAGCCACAGCGATGACCGCCCCCCCCCCCCCCCCCCCCCCCCCCCGATCCGAGTGCGCTCAAGCTAGGAGATAGGGGGAAGCGCTGCAAGCCCTCCCATCGGGGCCTATATCGGGGCCTGGGACTTTTTGCGTTGAAACACCGTAATTATAGATCGAGGCTGAGGAGCGACAGATCAATGCGCCGATACATTGCCGAAACCCAACGTTTGAAATAGGACGGAGACCGCTTCGTTTCTGTTGCTATATACCCGGACACGTGACGCTGGGCTTGAATTGCTTAGCATAGTGCATGGGAAATTAATGTATGTGTGGGCTTATGCTCGGTGTTTGGTACTTTTTGATACGCGTTACTCACGCTCTGAAGGCACAAGTAAAATTTTAGGATACGGTCACGTATCTGTAACCTCTACGTATACATGTATACTTTTCTTTCTTACATAATTAAAGAGTAAACCAAACCTTTTAAACCAGTATATTTGCGAAACCATGTATACATTAACCCAAATTTGGACCTAAATCAAATTTGGTTTGCACTGTAATCGAAGCACATGCATAGAACAAAAATTTTGGGTTGACATAGCAACCAACCTATTTGCAGTGATATAGTTACGATCGGTGTATTGCTAGCTGGAAAGTATAGCCAATTGTTATCATTCTGATTGCTGCATCATTTCAGATGGAAGAATGCTGTCAAAACGTTCCAGCCTACTCTGCTTTCGATCAACTAAATTGATAATTCTACTACAAATAATGATCCTTATTGCGGCGTAAGTTTCAAGTCCGAAAAGTTTATGCTTCTCAGTCATTGAAGCATTTTACGATTCGTTTGTCATGTGTTATCATCAGCAAGCTGCCCATAAAATCATCTATGGATTCAGTTCATATAACTGATCCACATGTACATACATGATTGGTGTCGTCAGCTGAATTGGTGCCGGGTAACATACACCATTGACAATCGTTCGTTAAGTATGATGTTTTCGGGCAAAAATGTAGGCCTATATATTTGTACACAACTTAACGCGTCATGCATCAGTAGAACTAGCTTCACTAAATTTATAATCGTACACATATATAAGGCTTTGGTTGTTGCTCGGTATAAATGCGTTGCATATTTTTAGTTGCACCCTTCTACCCATTGAATTGAGTTGGCCATGTAATTTTAAGTTGAACTACTTTTAAAAAAGAAATTGGTGATACAGGATATTAAATGACTTGATTTCTTAGTCTATAAGTCCCTTATATGGTGAAATGTATAAGTGTCCCATGATTTAAAAGTTAAAAAAATCACCATGTATCCCAAACGAGTACCTATACCTAACAAATCATTCGACTACCGTCTTATGCAAATGCGTGTTGAGTTATTTTTAAAATTAAAATCAAATAGCGTCAAATTATAAGTTACATGGTATGAAATACATTTGATTGGCAAACCATATTTTTTATACCAAATGATTTTTCATTCAATAAATGTTTATCGTACAATAGCTTTAACTTGCATAACATGTTAACAACTCACCTATTGAACTTGATAAAATGACATCAATGATGTGTCATGCCATATCATATTCATTTATTAAACAGAAAACAATTATCTCTAATATTTTAAATATATATTATAATTAATTATAATTTTATTTTTTATTTTTTATAAATGTTAGTTTAGAAAATTATACTATAATCATACATATTTGAATAACTTGGTTGTTGGCACTATTAATGGGTAATCAGCCATTATCTCTTTACAGATGTAACACCACCTATGGCTCTTACATGGACTTGCCGAGGCTCACATTTAATGGTAGAGTGCGTGTTGATCCCGCCACGGGAAACAACCTGCCATGCAATTTTCATCCCGATGAGCCTATCGACAAAGGTTGGAACTTCTACGGCACGGGAGAGTTCTCACTACTTGACTGCAGGGTGACCTCAGCATTGGATTCAAACGGTGTGCAACCTCTCCACGATGCGGTAATCAACAGTGCAGTTATTAGCAACATAAACGGGCCACATGCAAAGGCAGTCGATTTGGATGTGCAATTGATGAAAACAACCGTATATGGCTTAACCCTAGCAGTGATTGGTGCAGACGGAGGGATTTTGATTCAGGGTAAGGTGAAGCCATTTGTCCTTGGACAGGACATGTGGACCAGAGACATAAGTGATGATGCAAAATGCCGAGCAATGGACTTCTGTTTAAGTGCAAAGTCAGCGTCTGTCATAAGTGATCTCACCTGGGGTGAAGTCTCAAAGTCTCATGTGTTGCAAAAGCTCAAGCACATATCCGATCAAAGAGGTGGCATGCTCGCAATTTCAATGACGGTATATTCTTATATCTCATGGTCACCGTACAACTTTACTCTCGGGCACGTTATTGGCACAATTGGTCCACCGACCTTAAACGAACCCCTCCTAATTCCAGGGCAAAGGATGCTATCCTATGTGGGTGTGCCCAGGACCAGTCTTTTCCCCCACAACTCCAGTAATGATTTCAACTATAATACATTGATGTATAATTCACCATTTCAAATCAACCATGACTCGCGTAAACTGACTGTGGATTTTAGTAATTCAATATCATTTGATTTACATGGCAGGTTTAGAAACATTGGCCAACTGTGGCTTGGTGTGCAAGATGAAAGGAAGTGCATTCAATTGATTGGTGAACCTATTCCATACTTGGAGAATGATTGGGTTCACAAAGGCTGCATATATGACCACATCCTATCTGAAGACATTTACAACCATCTTCTTTCATCACCCCTTTATGTATACCGAGCAACAAGAAGCATTAATGTTCTCACCATTTGTTCGCACACAAATATTTCCCTTCAGCTAATGCTTAAAGAAACTCCAAAGTACATTAGGCCTATGAGTGATTACATCAGCAGACTTGAGTACAAGCAATCCATGACAGTTGAACTGAAGGTTACCCAGTATGGTTGGCCCATTAAGAACCAAAAGGTGCACATCATTGAATCCATACCTGCAGCCCCACAAGGTGGCATCGTACCATTTCCGCAAATTAGCTCTACAGATGAACAAGGAATTGCTACTGTTGTGTTCCAGGTCGTTAGAAAGTTACCACAACTGCGAAAATGTTCATACCCGCAAGCACCATGTAACAGACTGGAGTTGCCCATAGAAGGTCAACTATATACCTTTCAGTATTATGTTAGTGACACATCTGACAACAAGGGCACAGTTCAACCTGACAACATAAATCAACCTGACAACATAAATCAACCTGACAACATCATTGCACTCATTGCTTTCTCATACTTCAAAGAACCCCTAATCCCCAACTGGGTGGACAACATTGAGCCTATTTTCAAGCAGTATGATAGGCTGTTTCCAGTCATGAGACACATCGTTAACCTAGGAGACTACTCTGATGTGACAACTACCAGAAATCTTCACATGATTGATTACTCAATGGGATTGGATATCAACCATCCTAGCTACATGCCAGTGACCAGGGACCTGTCACCTTCCAAGAAAACAATGATCCAGAAATGGCTTCGACAAAAACCTAAACCGATATATTCATTTCAAAATACGTTTCCACATCTTGCCAGCAAGGGAATCGTCCCCATGTGCATCCACCCGAATGTATCACGTGAATTGAGCTCAATATCGTCCTTCATTCCGTCGCGATGCCTAAAGTGCGAAGTTGAAATTGAATCGAATGATACTTATTTTCAGCAATTGTTTACTCAAATTAACCCTCCGCGTGTATGTAATAATGATCGACCGTTGATCCAGGAGTTTGGCGTTAAGGTTGCTGCTCAATCCGAGCTCTGTACGTTGCAGCAGCTTAAACAGCAGCTGCAGACGGCAATTCAGCTCGAGTTTTTTACTATTCCGCTGTACTTGACGTCCCTATTCTCAATAGTGGACGGCTGCAATCATGAAATAAGTCAAATAATTCGGTCTGTCGTCAAGCAGGAGATGCAACACATGACACAGGCAGCCAATATTTTGATAGCAATCGGAGGTCGTCCAATCATAGACAGTAGTGCAGTCGCACCCTCGTACCCAGCCAAGGGTTTACCCGGAGGGGTCCTCCCAAACCTTGTTATTAATCTGGAGAGGTTTTCCAAGCAGCACGTGTACAAGGTATTTATGGGCGTTGAGGTACCCCACAACATATCTGTCGACACTGAGAGTCCAATTGTATTCAATAACACGATAGGACAATTTTATAAGGAGATTCGCGATTGCATCGACTTTCTTGGTGACGACATATTTATCCCCAGCTTAGTTCACAAACAGATCACGTGGCCTTGGGTAGAACCATCTGTAGGCTTTGGTGCCGGTACACGGATCGTGAGCGACACTCATTCAGCGCAACGAGCCATAGATGAGATAATCGAGCAAGGAGAAGGAGCTGGTCCATTTGACCCTACGGAGAAGCACATTCCATTTTCTGATCACAACATAGCCCATTTTTACAAGTTCGAAGAAATCGTATGTGGGCGGCACCTCGTTAACTACCACGGTTCGTACTGCTACAGTGGCCTGCCAATACCGTACGACCCTTTAGGGGTGTGGCCCATGCAGTCTAATCCCAGCAAACACAAGGTCAGGCCCAACACAAACTGCTACACTCGGGCGAGGGCGTTTCACGGCACTTACAGGGCACTGCTGAGAAGCCTTCAGGATTTGTTTGACGGGGACAAAGGAGGGATCAATGATGCCATTGCAGTGATGGAATCCTTACGCATTCACGCACGCCAGGTGATGGAAACCAAATTATCCTCAAATGAAGAATTGAGTTGTGGACCTGTTTGGGACTATGTCTGGGATTGAGGGCATGATAATATGTTTGCCAAGTCAATGATAATATGGTAACGTGCATTTACATGTAGTCATTTTTCTTGTGGTTTTTTTTTAAATAGCATTTTCTGGGTTTTGATATATGTAAATGTATGATCAATGTATGTATTGATCAGTGTATGGGTGTGAGGTGTGATCAGTGTATGGGTGTGAGGTGTGATCAGTGTATGGGTGTAAGGTGTGATCAGTGTATGGGTGTGAGGTGTGATCAGTGTTGGGTGAGAGGTGTGATCAGTGTGTGGGTGTGAGGTGTGATCAGTGTATGGATGTGTGCCTATACATGCATGTGTGCACATAAATGTATAACAGCATTCAAAGAAGACGTCAGGCCAGCTTTCAATGCTTAGCAACAGTTCAGTCCTTATCAATGGTGATCTACATGTACATGCATGTATGGAGGGGCACTAGAGGGGCTCCAAAGGTTTAATCCCATGTAGATCTACATGTGTGCCAAAGATCAATTCTATTCAGCCACTTACCTTACACAATTACGCAGTACATACACATGTATACCAGGTCATCAAATCACTATATGTGGTGCTGAGGGGATGGTGACAACTGACAAGGTGCTGGCAGATACCCACAGTACGTTACAGGGCCTGTAAAAACCTCCTCAGCTCCCAGGTCTTGCTCTATCCTGCCCTAGAGGAGGATTTCTTCAGCTGACTGGATGAGAGCTCTATAACAGCTTCAATTCTTCTGTTGGGGTGAATTGAGAATGAGAGGTGGGTTGTGGAAAGATAGTTGATGGGAGTGCAAGTGGTATGTACTGTATCATGTACATCATAAAACTGAAGTGGTTCGAATTTCAATCACATATATTATCAGTCTGCAAATCAAATCACAGGCGTGGCGTGTACCTCGTCAAGCAACCAGCTGAAAAAGAATCTGCCGCCGTTGAACTTTGACGTGCGCATGCGCAGTTATCGTTACTAAAAATGCAGCATGCATTATTTTTTTTGATCGAATCGTTTTGCGTGCAAAGAAAAACTCTCATAACCGTCATGGCTGCTCGAGCTCCCGTTGTTCCTGTACAACATGTGAGCGGTATACCTGTGTATTTATATATACCAGTCTAGCCAGTATTTGTCTTCCAACTGCTCAACCTCTATATAGCTTACCACCACCGCGACCTATAACCCCTCGTGTGCCATGACGCAGAGCCGGCGGAAGGTCTAAAATTCAACCCAGGCAAGAGGAGGGGTGTCAAGTAGGGGGAGGGAGCGGGAGGGGGATGTGGCCCCTCTCGCGCGAAGCGCGGAAGCTTTTGAAATACATGTATATGACATGAAACTAGTCTCGTACCCAGACCCAAGTGTACGTAACGATGATTATCGCTTACAGTATAACGTCACGTACAGTGATGTTCGAGACTAACATGTTTTTTTTTGTTTTTGTAATAGTACGTACATGTATAGCATTGCAATATCCCCACATAATCGGATGGATGCCACTCAAAGGTGCACATGATACAATATAACACAAGTCACGAAAGCTTTAATTTATCGCGAAGCGAATTACATGTATACAAGTAAATCAAAAACTTCTCTATCGAGAAAGTGATTTGTGGGATGTAGGATTGGTGGTGCAAAAAGCAAGGAAACAAGATACAGTATGTTAAAGTGAGGTTTACTGGATATAGGATCCTACAACTCACAGTCCTGAATTTGCAAATGAAGAAACCTATTTGCAAATGTAGGACTGTTATAGTTGTAGGATCCTATCAAACCTTACTTTAACATACTGTACCTTGTTTCCTTGCTTTTTGCACCACCAATCCTACATCCCACCAATCACTTTCTCGATAGTGAAGTTTTTTGATTTACATGTTCCCCTAATTTTTTTTTCTCTGCCAGGAGTGTTCAATATAATGTATGGCTTAGTGTATTCCTTGCAATCTATAAGACTCTTAGATTCCTCTTATGTGTAATCTGAGTATATATAGGCCTCTCAGTTAGATTAAGGCAAGGGAGCGCGAGCGTACGTTGCTTGGTTTCAAATTACCTTCTAATGGCAGCTGCTGTATATACCGTATGAGCAATACAAAATAGCAATCTATGGACTAGTTCAGTTTTAGGTGTTGTCTAAAGGAACAACTATTGCTTCTTTTGTTGTTTGGCAGCATATCACCACTGCACCGCGATTTGTCGGAATCGAGTGACTCGTGCAGCTGTCGGGTGGCCGGAAGGTATGCCAACGGGTTTCTGGGTATTCTATTAATCCGATCCACTCACTGAACTGTGTAGAATCCGTTTTTGGGTTGGGGTTGGAAGGAATAAGTACTTTAAGCATACTCCAATGTTCAGGCTTCTGTCTTAACCGCGTTAGTCGATTCACTAAACCCCAATCGGCAAAAACATATACATGTTTAGTAGATAGTTGTAGCTTTAATTTCAACCAAACGATATAGGTAGGTCCGGCAAATGCACACAAGAATTCAACCAGATACAACACACTCGCACGCGCACATTGTAGCTTCATCCTGCAATGTCTAACAGTTCACTGTCGTCTTTGAAATGATGGCCGTCAACACAGCTCGATTGCTTTGAGGAATAGTAGGAATTAGAAGTCAAGCGGTTCATTAAAACAATTTAATTCAATTATTGCCGAAAAAGCCTTGCCTTAATCACTCTGAGCTCTTTTTATTTTATTGATAGGCCTCAGTTAAACTCAAGAGTTAAGAGCCGTTTTCTTTGGCTTGGTCCTTATAACCGCCTGTGTCTGCAGCTGCTTACGTTTATAATTGTAGTACTGTAGCCTGGCAACAGTAAATTAAGACGCGTATCTGACGTCATATTGCATACTGCTAGGCAACCGTCATCCATAATTAATGAATTGCACCATTTCATCACCAACTAACAACTTTAGGTCTAATTTGTATGAAATTAAAGGGCACGTTTGGAAATCAAATGCAACTTTTTAAAGCTAATCTCGTCTTCTTACGACGTTACTGTCGCGAGTTATACGTGATGAAGGGAAGGAGAAACTAAATGGCGGATTTTGGCGCCGACTTGTCGCTCAAGGTAAACTGCACTGTTTAGCGAAGCTCACGTTATATGTGCACATCTGTCATGTTTGTGATGGATTATATGCGAGCTGGCGAGTAAAGGCAACACTTCTTTAACGCTCGGTCGAAGACCACGCCCACCTAAGCAAATCCGAAGCCAATCCTACATAGGACCCACTACCGTGAATCCTGATTTATTTATTTATTTTAAGCCCAAAAATCTACCCAGGCAATTGTCTGGGTTGCCTACATGTAGTGGGCTCCTACACTGTAGAGGAGTTGCATTGACGTCACGCGCGACTTGTATTGTTTAGTTACGTAACTTACGTCATGTGTATGTTGCTATTTATGTATACGACATGCTACAAATGTGTACTACGTGAGCGTATGACACCGCCTTCTTTTCTCCGTTGTTCGTTCCCGTCCGGTTATTGTTTATCTCGTACCCACGCAGTGTATATTTATAGCAATATACACAGTGATGTAAGACGCGCGTGACGCCAGGTGCAACTATCATGTATACTAGTTAAAACGAAACTTCGTTATCCTCATGTCGTGGTTGCATTCATGCACGTGTCTAGCTGACTTCTGCTGTTTTCCTCTCTCCCTTGCATGGGCGACGGGGCATGGCGGGTAATCAAATGATGTAAATAAAAAAAAAAAACCAACGTATAGTTCTCGTGATCCGAAGAGCGATGTACATGTAGTCATAGCAACATTACAGCCATCAGTAGAGTTAAATCCATTATCGCTATAGGCTATAGACCCCTTGCCGTGTCATCCCGGGAAGGATCAAAACATTAGCGGCCATATTGTTTTGGTGCGTTATTAACATGTATATGTTGCGCGGGCTTAAACTTATGAATACAATTAATTAGGTCGTGAATTTTCACCAGTTTAAGTTAATTGTTATTATTACATCATTCGTACGTAATGAAAACACAAATTCTAAACATTTTGGGCCAAAACATATGGCCGCTAATGTTTTGATCCTTCCCAGGATGACATGGCAAGGGGTCTATACTTGCAGACATGTGCATAGAATCAGGCATGTCAAAGTACAAGTGATTTTAAATAATCCAACATCTCTTAATATTATCTGCTCCTTTCTACAGCCTTCAAAGATTGCCAATCCAACAGTAGAACACTCACGACTGACCAGACATGGTAACTATTGAAATTTTAACTGTGTAGTACATGTTAATAATTGCAATAGAGAAGATGATGTCTCCTACCTCACTTTGCACCACAGGTTATTAATAATGTTAATAATTGCAATAAAGAAGATGATGTCACCTGCTTCACTTTGCACCACAGGTTATTGTGCAGGTCACTAAGCACTTACATTCCCACACTGGCCCGCATAACCTGCAGCTGTTGTGTTGTGGCGCAGACATAAAATATTGGATGGATGTGGCATTTCTAGCACTGTATTTACTTTTATTTGTACTTCCACCCCATCACTGTCACAGGATGTGGAGAGATGGCTAACATCGCTGGAGGCCAAGGTTGCAGAGCTGAGGGCACAGATTCTCTCCAGAGGGGGATGTGGAGGAGGTGGTGCATAACAGGTTCTACCCATCTATTCTCCATTCTGGCTCCTCTCCCTCTAGCTTCTCTCCTCCTACATCCTCCCTGTTTGTGCCCCACCCTCTCACCATATGCATATATGTGAGGACTGGGTTCTGTTGTGCATGCTATATATGCATGTGTACATGTATGTATGAGGACTGGGTTCTATTGTGCATGCCGTATACATGTATGTATACATGTGCATATATGTGTGCAAGAATTTCGGATCGAGGACTTTTGATATTGGAGGTTATTGCCTCCAGTATCAATAGCCAAGATGATCTAAAATTTCTGCAAGTGTATACCTACATGTCAGTCAGTGTACTTGGTACCAAACTTGCATAAATCTTAGCTAGGTGGAAGAATAAGGTAGCTTTACTATGGGATAGATTTTTTTGAGTGCTGGCCTTGGTTGTGTCACCATTTCTACAGCATGGGGGGTGGGTATAGGGGGAGGGAAGGAGTGGGTTTGCATGGGGTTAACAGGTAGCATCTCATTTCAAGGTAAGGGCAATTATAATTTGGACTTTCTTTTTCGCATATGTTTTTCCAAGATGTACTACATGTTTGCGGTCATGATGTCAGTAATCTCGAACACGATTTATTTTAGCTCTTGCATCACGCTTTACACCTTCTGTCTCTAGCTTCGTACGCTTAGTGAGCTTAGCATTCATAGCTCGTCTAGCAGTCGCTTAAGTCAAGAGACCTTCTCCTAGCTTTCATTTAATAGCATCATACATATCAAATACAGATCGGAAAACAATTGCCAAAATGTTCAGTCTTATATTCTTTTGCCCCAATGGTGTGAGATGCAGCCAGTGTAAATCCATGTGAAGGTGAATGTGGCCTGGTGAAGCGTCCTTAAATTTAATTAGACATTGAAACTAACTGTAAGCTCACGTTCTCTTTCGCAAAAAGCCCCACATAATAGTTGTATTGGGTGCGGGGTGTCAAGCCAAGTCATCAGTGCATGATCATATCACCAATTGTCAATGAAGTCTCCAGTGTTCAAGTCACATTGTAGGATGGTTGATAAGGACCATGGCCACATGTCACCCCCTCCCCTCCCCCTTTCCTTCTGTTCCCTCCCCTCCCCTCCCCTCCTTCCCTTCCTTCCCATCCCCTCCCCTCCCCTCATCTCCTCCACCCAGAGGTAAGCTTTCTGTTGGCATATCCAAGGTGAGTAGTGTAAGGTGATGTTGTGAATAGTGGTTGCTTTTTTAGTAGTAGTTAGAAAATTGCTGCAATCATGGTTGCCTTACACATCCATGCTTGTCTTTTAAATGCTGGTTGTTGAATGGTGTCCAAGTTGCTATCAGTGGTGATCATCCGTCCTACAAGACATCTGTGTCATCATACTGGTACATATACCGGTACATGTAATTCCATGTAATAAAATTAAAAGCAGTATCTTGTGCTTTGTATAGGGTACAATAGATACATAAAGAGGCTCGTAATCATTAACATTTTTTCAATCTGTGCCTGCAAATCCTACATCTGATTACCAATTTTATTTGTATATCTTGTACACTTGCAGGTATGAAGAAAAGTATAGCAGTATTTCAAATATTTTTTATTCAATTCAAGATTGAACACAATTAAGACATCTAAAGCAACAACAAAAAATCCAGTTTGTCTAAATCTAAAGCAATATACAATATTACAGCCTGTCTTTATTATTATCATTGACATTGACTTTAATGGTACTGCAGAGTTTCATCTCTCCACAAAGAGTCTTTCTTCATTGCAATCATTGGGTGCTGTACTTTGAGCATTTTGACCTCTCCATGTATTAATATGTCTGAGTAAAATAGCTCCAATTTCAATTTTAATCCCAAAATAAATGATGATCATTATAATTAAGCCAAAAAATGAACTTCCAACACCAAGTGTTAGAATTATATTCATAGGATGGCTGGTAATGGTTGATGGCTCGAAGAGATGAGCTATTGTAAGTGTTAATAGGTTCAAATGAAAGAATATCTCAAGAATAGTATGGTACCACTTTTTATATACCGAAAACCAGCACAATAGAAGCAAGTATAAATAAACGATTATAAAAATTCCCAACAATTTTGTATTGAAGCTATAAACAAGGGCAGATATCAAATGCAGTGGAAAGCGTCCCAAAAGAAGGACTCCTGCCCAGAATTGAAAATGATCTTTGTAAGGAGCTGCATGGAAATCCAAAAATGGTTTCAGTATGTTGACCCACTTTAGGAACTTCCAATGTGACCTTGACTGCAAACATGGTACAAAGAGAAGTAAAATGGTGTATGGGATGATAAGCAGAGCTGTTATCACAACTCCAAGAATGAAAAGGGGAAGGTGCCTTGAACTAAGAAATGCTATGTTCCCATCATACAACCATACTTGTGAAATTGCTGCATGCTCAGTATACAGGCTGGCTGATGAAAATATGGTGATAATGGTATGTAGTATCTTTGAGTAGGAGAGCTGAATAATGATAGCTAGCACAGGAACTGCATTAAATCTACACAACTTGGAAATAACAGTGGAATACTTTCCAGCCACAATTATGATAGCAACAAGACAGTAGATATAGATCGGAAAGGCAAATTGGAGCCATGTCTTAGCATAGCTATCCATACCATTATAGAAACAGGTCTCAATACCAAAGTCAAAATTCAACCAGGCTATGAATGTGGAAAATACTATGGAATATGTGTTTGAATACTGTTTTGGGAAAAAAATCTTGTCATTTATCTTGATAATGTTAGCATAAAAAATGAGTCCATTCAGACTTCCATTAGCAATGGCAAGGTTAAGAAGGAAGAGCAGCGCAACTAATGCCACACCCATAAGTGCAAAAGGTATTATTAAAAGAAGGTAGTAGTTTGAGCAATCCTTACATTGAGAGGTGCCAAAAGTCATGCTTAGTCTGTCTTGACATTGTCCGCACAAAACCCCCTGTCGACTAAATGCACATTGACTATCAAAGTTTGTAACATTAATTGTTCCTGTAGCCTTACAATAGTCAAATGGACATGGATCTAGAAGTCCAAGGATGTTATTTGATAAAAGACCTATCCAATTGTTCCCAATTGTCTGCAGTGTTAGGTTTTCAATTTTGCAAATTGTTTTGTATTGCCGCAGTAATGAGGTGCACACACATATTGAAGTACTATTATCCAGGACAAACCCAGTTGGACAAGGCAGAACTGTTATTGAAATGCCTATATTATGGATATAGGACAACCCGTTTTCCAATGCTGTTTCAGTTGCCAAATACTGGGTTCCATTTTTAAGATTCAATTTTATCTCATATGTTTCACATGTGGGATGTGACCTTATTGTAGATATGAAAGCGGTTTCAGAGTTATTTGAGTACACAAATACAAAAGCTGGGGCACTTCCATATGCTTGACCATACGTGATAAATGGCATGAACAGTTTTTGCCCTGGATAAATTGAACTATTGATCAAAGAAGATAACTGGCATGTAGGATAAGGGAAAGTTTGTAGCATGTATATGTTTATACCTTGTGTCAAATTAAGACTTTCTGAAGCATCAAATCCTGTCCTGGGTATGCAATGGCATATGTACATTGCCTCTGATGATATGAGTGATGAAGGTTTGGTTTGGTGACCAATCTTAAAATAATAAAATAGCCTGGGTGGACAATTCTCTATATTTCCTCCATATAAAACACTACCTGCCTCTTCTGCAGTATTTCCTTCAAAATAAAGGGATACGTTTTCATGAAAATTCCATTCAATAGGTATGTGGAAGAAGCATTTTCCATAACTCTGAGATATATAAGAAGAACTCAATGCTCTTGCATAAATGGCTCCTCCAGCCAGCTTTGCAGTATTGTTGATAAAGTTTGCTTGAAAAGTATGCAATGGAAATATGAAGAATGAGCTTTCATCCATGTATATTGAACCACCATTCACAGCTGTGTTGTTTATAGAAGTTATATTTGATGATTTTCCAAAGGTTGCATTAGATGAGTACAGTGCAATAGCCCCACCATTGTGGTTATAAACATTATTTGCAAACTGTACAATGCCATTCAGGGAAACAGAAGAGTCTATTACATTTAGTCTAGAGTAGGTGAAAGTGCAGCTGTTTATTGTAATATTCGATGATGAGACAGTTATGCTAGAGCGTTCAAATGTGCAGTAATTGTACTGGATGTTAAGCTGTTTCTCAAGAGGGCCATTGTTATCTAAAGTTGACATAATGAAGATGCAGTTATTAAAGCCTATATCAATCACTTGGGCTGAGCGATCAAATATTAACAGATTAGACTGCTTGAAACTGCTAGTAACAGAAACGACTGCATTTCCTTGTATACCAACTTCAGATTGTATAAAAGAACAATTCATAATGGAGATGCATATGGCAGACAATAGTCCACTTACTAAATTTAACAGATAGATTGGAGGGTGAGTTTTAGATATAGGTGAGAAGTTGTACTTGAAAGTTGACCCAATGATTCTAAAAGCATTTGACGTTCTAGGCTTTGCTATTACACTATTGGCTACATGAAGACCACTAGAAAAACCTGTACCATACAAGCTACTCACATTTTCAAGGCTAATATTGCAAAAGTTAATGTCAATGCTAAAATGTAGGTTGGCACCATAATTTGCCTGGTTACGGTAGGATGTAGTGTTACTAATTTTAACATTCAAATAATATGACCCTCTGTGATTCATAATCACTGATAGGCCTGTTCCAACTCCATTATTGCATGTTATGCCTTGTGCAAGTGATGCATATGTAAAATCAACAGCCAAGCTAAATAGACATGATGATATGAATAATTCATGTTCAGTGTTAGGATGAGGAAGTTTTAGATATTCGTAAGTCAATACCACACTTCCGCCAGCAGAGCTCTTGCAGAGAAATGCTTTATCATTCTCATACACAGTTATGGTATTCTGGGAAATCTCTCCATCATTCTGAGGAAATTCACTGACAACATTTTTATGAAGTAGACCTTTCACAAACTGGTTATTACCTATAAATGATGATTGTATAAGCTGTGAATGACCTAACACGTTCATTCCCCAAAGACCATATCCTGTACTGTTCTGAATGGACACTTGAGCCATAAGAAGGTTGGAGACATTGACCATGTGGACACTGGCAGGTACATTTGTCATGGAGGAATGCAACCCACAGTTGACTATGGTGAGATTAGCAATCTTCAGGTTTGTGATGTTAACAAATAGAAATGCTGATTGTGATTGATCGCACACTATTTTGGTTGACGATTCTAAGTATGTTATGTAACCATCCAAGCTGTAAGGGTCAAAACCATATTTTTTAACTTTCTCGGCAATTGTACGCAATATGAAGCCATCTGATCCTATCAATTGGACCGTATCAACATTTTGGAACAAGAATAGAGTCTCTACATCAATGCGATGAATTCCTGGCATAAATATGAATGTAGTATTCGATTGGATACACTGTGATGCATTTTTAATACAGTCTTTCAACTCCATGCACTTCATCCCATAATTTGAACACTTAGTTGAGTTTGGGGAAATGTAGATCTCATCACTCCTTACAGCAGTAAAGAAATGATGAAGCATCAAATGTGCTGCCAAGAGCATGACACTCTTCATTTGAATTGCTTTGCAATTTGGACCTATATAATAAGAAAATATGGTATCTGAAGACAGTGGAATGTGTAGAAGATTTATAATATACACACACTGAGTTTTTCATTCTTCCATGCATACTGTATTTCAATGAAATCTTTATGAATAAAAATAATTTCCTAACAATGATCCAACCTGCACTGCATGTGTTGTGATGAAAGTGTATGAGCTATTTGTATGCGTGCTAAAGAACTACTGTATCATTGTGATCTGTTAAACTTAGATTGGTTAGTTGCACCATCAGATTACAATATTGTTCAATACACTTTACAATTTTAAATAATTGTATATAGCAGAATGCATATCAATTACAGGTAAGTTGCATTCGTACAGTACATACATGTACATGCATGTGTCATGCCTATGCCCGCTGTGGAGTGCATAACATGGCCACATTTTTTTTTCTCATCATTTTTAGATATATCTTGATTCTATATCATTACAGAGTATTGTTTGGGAACCATCTGGCAAATATGATATGGTGAAATCAAATCGCACAGTTTTTTCTTCATTAATGCACCTAGGTTTTCACTGAACTTCAGTGCATAAAAACTGCAGAATGGGCCCTTTCATCTAACTATCAAGCTCAATTTTGAATGCAGTTTAAGGACCAATTTCAGGGGGAAACAGAAACAGAGCAATGGTAGCTGCATTGAAGGCTATGTTGTTTGAATTTTTATCAATTGCTTTTCTTACAAGAAAAGCTGTGATTGGGGGAAAAATCCACCATATATGAATGAATAGCATGACAAGGGCACATCATTTGCTTGTCGGAAATGTATCATGTAAACCTACTGCAGTCGTAATGTGATTACAGCTAAATCAGAGTGATGCAAAAGTTCTGTCTTTGCTGACAATGCATCAAAGGAACTCGAATCTGCAAACATTCTATAGCAGCGCATGAGCCCTCAGATGGTATGTATTCTCAAAAATAAAGATCTCACTGGCTTGCTGAGCTCGATCAAGGTTGGTTTTGAAAAGAATGAACCATTTTCACTTTGCTCACCACTCCCACCTTTGCTCATGACATGCAAACATATGCATGATGTTGATGTCACCCTTGTAATGCTTTCATTCCAAAATGGCTGATTGTTTTCTATCTCAGGGTTAGAAGCGACTTTAATGCTAATTTGTTGGCTGGAGAACAACCGGGTATGAGGTGTTGCAAATTCTCTTCTGATGGGTGAGGGCATTGCTCTGCTGCTGGGTGTGGCCATTGCTCTGCAGCTGCTGTGTGTGGCCATTGCTCTGCTGCTGGGTGTGGCCATTGCTCTGCTGCTGGGTGTTGCCTGCTGGGTGTGGCCATTGCTCTGCTGCTGGGTGTGGCCATTGCTCTGCAGCTGCTGTGTGTGGCCATTGCTCTGCTGCTGGGTGTGGCCATTGCTCTGCTGCTGGGTGTTGCCTGCTGGGTGTGGCCATTGCTCTGCTGCTGGGTGTGGCCATTGCTCTGCTGCTGGGTGTGGCCATTGCTCTGCTGCTGGGTGTGGCCATTGCTCTGCTGCTGGGTGTGGCCATTGCTCTGCTGCTGGGTGTGGCCATTGCTCTGCTGCTGGGTGTGGCCATTGCTCTGCTGCTGGGTGTGGCCGTTGCTCTGCTGCTGGGTGTGGCCATTGCTCTGCTGCTGGGTGTGGCCGTTGCTCTGCTGCTGTGATTGCTCTGCTGTTATCCGTTACACTGGCCCCAACACCATGTTCATGGCTGGCACATGCCTGGTGGTCTCAAGCAGGTTGACCTGGAGCACCATATTGATCATTTTGAAAGACACCAGATCCCCACCTTCTTCATGCCTTGTGTGTTCTCATCCACTTATTGATTATCTTGTCCCCAGCATTATGATGTATTTCTATGTGGCGTAGGACAGTGATCCTACTCTGTGCCATCAAATGTAAAAATGAGAGTGAAACAAGATATGTAAAAATTAAATTAAAATTAAATTGGTTTTGCTGGATTTGTAGACACTGACAAGATATGGGTGACATGGAACATCACAGCAGACAGCTGTGGAGGGAACATCAAAGCAGACAGCTGTGGAGTGAATATCACAGCAGACATGAACATCACATCAGACAACTGTGGAGTGAGCATCACAGCTAACAGACAACTGGACCCTATGGCTGATAGCTATGGAGCAGAGAGCCAAGTATCTACAGCAGACAATCTTTCAGCCACAAAACATAGCATAATTGCATATAGAAACATGGATATAGCCCAGTTTGTGTTCCCGTTCAATAATGAAGTACATGTAGGTCTGGCTTGCGTGTTGCGAGTCTGATCTAAAGGCTGGCATACACGTGGCATCTTCCGGGCGATTTGTCGTATGCAACTCAGTATATGCTAGTTGGGCGTAGCCCGACCTTCGCGTATCCGCCAATACGCGAAGGTCGGGCTACGCCCAACTAACAGCTAGTGCAGTATGCATGGGTTCCGCAATTCTTGATCGTATGCGGAACTTTTAACCATAGTTGCACGGAACCCGTAATTCCGCCGCTGCTGCTTGTTGTGGGCGGGACGTGGGCGCCCCATTTTAGAATGGATGTCCCGCGGTTGCTAAGGCCTAAGCCTGCATGTATTGTTATTTGTTATCTCATTCTCGCGGGCTGTAGCTATACATGTATAGAAGTTATGAATAAATTATTTTGATGGCAAGCGGAACTAGTTCTGACGAGCGGGGGGGGGGGGGGGGGGGGGTCGACCGAACCCACCGAGACCCCCCCACCAGCCTACGGGCCTGGGAGTTACTATAACAGGCAAAAACAGGCAACTCTAGAATGAACACATCTGTGGAGTGAGAGCAGACAGCTGTGAAGCAAACCCCACACCTACTGCCTACACATGTTTTACATGTACATGTAGATTCCACTCCACAGCCATCTACAGCTGTCGAGGCGGTTGTTATATCATTGGCGCGAATCGAGCGGGAAAACGTGCATGTAGTTTGTTCAACTGTATCTCCGTAACGGATGGCATAAAAATTAGCAAACAGAACAAATCGATAGGTATAGGACCTTTGTACCTACAAACCGAATTTGAACCGATTTGATTAGTCCTACCTAAAGTTATAGCGGGTTTGAACCCAGTCGGTATCGAACGTCGCAATACTGGCCTGGAGCAAGTGCAAGACTCCAAAATGTAACTTATCATATATAGAGACATGGTGTTGTATGAACTGTTGAAAATAGGATTCGATAGCTTTAGCGTTCCGAATCGGAAGATATAGCGATGCAAACAAGAAGCATTTTTATAACATTATAAGGTTATAAAACATCGGACATTTTCGCGGAAACTGTCCCATATAATTTTATATTTGAATCTTATTTCTTACTATGCATCCTTCAGCTTTGTGCACGTGGCATAACACTGAAAAGGGACAATGTGCTTCTTAGGGACACCTTGAATGACCCTGTCTATAGTCATCTTGCAGGGGTTGCCAAGGTATTCAGGATGCGCGGCAGTACAATCATATCCAGAAATGAGCGGTTCAAAGGAAACGGTACTTAATTTGCGGTTTGCTAATCACCAAATATTCCCTTTGATCTTCCCATAGACATGTATGTATGAGGTTCTTCAATAGCAGATTTTTCTCAGCCATGAGGGATTGTTAGTACACTACATTTGGCATGATTTTTAGTAAGGTTGCCATATTTATCCTATTTAAGGTTACGCTTCCCTAGGATTGTCATAACATTGTCCTCTCTATGACCATTTGTGTCAACACCTTTACGATTTGCTATTTTGCCACGAGAAAAACATATAGCTAGTACATCAAAGAACTATAATATGTATTGAAAACTAGGTCCTGGAAGCAAATTCAACGGCGTGGTAGCTTATTGTATTTTGTTGTATCTGCAGTATGCTTAATGGTCTCCAAACTTTATGCATGGTATTCACAATTCACTTTCACAGCGGCACTATACTTCTGTCTGGTTGCAACGACTTGTCTTACCTCAGTTATCTGCTGCCAACCAAACACTGTTACAGCCATTAAGGTGAAATGCATGTGCATAACCAAGGCAATGTAGACGGCAATTGCAATAATGTCAGTCATTTCTTACCCTGAACTGCATGTTTTGTGCTTTATTTAGCTACCTTGCCTACTTATTTTACCGCTGTGAAGGCACCAAAGCCTGCATACCGATGTGAAAGCACCATAGCCAGTGTACCCATGTGAAGGTACCAAAGCCAGTGTACCCATGTGAAGGCACCAAAGCCAGTGTACCCATGTGAAGGCACCATAACCAGTGTACCCATGTGAAGGCACCATAACTAGTGTACCCATGTGAAGGCACCATAACTAGTCTACCAATGTAAAAGCACTATAGCCAGTGTACCCATGTGAAGGCACCATAACCTATGTGAAGGCGCCATAGCCGAAGCCAGTGCACCCATGTGAAGGCATCATACAGGATGAATTGATAAGGGATAGGATTGCTGCGTGCATACTCAATGCAGCACTCTCTGAAAAGCTACAGTTGGACACAAACCTCACCCACGAAAAGGCCGTGACTGAAGTCTGTGCTATCAAACAGCATCAGTCAATTCTTAGGGATTAAATGCACAGTCACAATTTGCAGAAAAAGGCAATTTTTAGTCATCAGCATAAATTACAGAAAGACCAGAAAATGGAAAAGAACTAAAATATTGACTCCAAGTCCTGTTTTTGGTGTGGCAACCCACATGCACATAGTCGAGAGCAATGTCCAGCTAAGAATGCAACATGTTATGGTTGTGGCAAGCAGGGACATCTTAGAAATGTTTGTTGTTCCACAAAAACTCACAGTGCCATCAAAGGAATCTTTTTGGGAACTCTCACTAACAAACAGCAGAGTCAAGGTGATCCCTGGATACAAACACTCCTGCTCAATGATAACTTCAAGCTAGATACAGGAGCAGATGTATCAGTGATATCAACAGCCCCATTTGAGAAGATACACAAATGTGTTGGTCCGTTACAGCCTGCACCACAAATACTGCATGGACCTAACCCAGAACTTCTCCCTGTGTGAGGCCTGTTTATTGGGAAGCTGAGACATGGAGATGCAAAGTTATGGACGAGGTATAAGTAGTTTCTGGAGCACATCTTCCATTGTTAGGATGGCCAGCAATAGAATCCCTTGGACTTCTGAAGTGGGTGAATACAGTGAGGAATACTAACATAGAACAAGTTGTGCAGCAGTACCCAAACCTTTTTGAGGGACTGGGAAAGCTTGAAGGGGACTATACAATATGCCTGGATGAAGGAGCAAAGCCATTTGCAGTTACCATTCCTAGAAGAGTAGCAATCCCACTCCTCCCTCAGGTCAAAACAGAGTTGGAAAGGATGGAACAGTTAGAGGTGATCTCAAGAATAGAGAAGCCCACAGAATGGTGTGCACCAATGGTTGTTGTGTGCGCACACCTAAGGCAAATGGAACGGTTCAAATAGGTGTTGACCTTACCAAACTAAATGAGAGTGTGCACAGAGAACGACACCCACTTCCTGTGGTAGGTCATATCCGTTCTGTCAGGTTTGTAGACAGATCACAGTAGACTGTAATCTGTCTACAAACCTCATATTTCTCTTAATGTTGTAATGTTGTAATCTGGTTTATCCGGATAAACCAGATTACAACAACATTAAGAGAAAGATGAGGTTTGTAGACAGTCAGGTCACAGATTACAGTCTACTGTTACCAACCGGAGGCAGAACAAAAGGAAGATCACAGGAAACCAGAGGCAGAACAAAACGTGCTATCAAGCGGAGAATGAACTACTGGTGTTCAGACTCGGAGTGGAAGGTGGTCTAGACCTCTTGATCATTATGGATGGTGAACATGCACACTCAGAAATGCAGATGTACATGTAGTAGTGGACATTTTGTAGAGTATGTATATTACGCTGGAGGAGGGCTATTATTGGATTTATAAGATATCGTATGTAGTTGCAGAGATACTAGTAATATATATTATCTCTGGTAGTTGGTGAGTCGACCTGCGATTAAGTCCAACGGCATCGCTACAGCGTTTACCTCAGTGAAAACGTAGGGGCAAAGTGAAACGTAGTCTTGCTTGATTGAACAGAGCTTTGACAAATGGCAACTTGACAGAACGGCAAGGTCACGACAATGATCAACTCCAATTTTAAATGCAATAGTAATATTAGAAAATCCACGTGTAAGGCTACAAGATCAAGAAAAATAACCCGTTCTTTTGTGTAAGTCTTATACTGGAATGGTTGCTGAAAATAATCTTAATTGCCGTGCGTAGAGGTGGCCGCGCTGGACACCGTGATTAGGTTCGGGCATCTCAGGCTGCAGGATGGTGTACGGTACGCTATAAACACCATAATCTGATTGCCGAATGCGTGCTCATATATGGATCCAGGGGGGGGTGTAAAGACCCCCCCCCCCCCCCCCCCCCCCCCCCCCCGGCCCGACCAGTTATGAATGAATAATTAATTACATATGATGGACGCGTTCATAAACGAAGCGTTCAACGGGTAGAACGCAAGTAAATTCGCGAGTTAGCGTTCCATTCATCCAACGTTTTCAGAGAGGGTTGGGGGTGGGTCTAAAGCCAAAATCCTCCAAGACCAAGTAACCAAAATTAATTCTGCATGCGTGGTTAATTTAGTAGGCCTATTGCTGTTAGTATTACCACGCGATCAAATGATGTGAGCAGGAAGTAATGACGTGAATTGGATGGGATCTCAGGTTCTTTTCCTCAGGAAACAGGTAGTTAAATAATAGGTATATAATACTAATATGAGGTAAAACGTGTATGTCGATTAGACCACCATGCGATCACAATGGCTTTGCGCTATACGTATACCAATTTAATTGCTGAGCAGTGTGAATGAAGAGTTTCCTCGTCGCTATCCACGCAGGCTTCTATTAATCGTTGGTAGTTATCAATATTAAGTTGATATCACTGTCAAAAGTCATGCAAAATAAACGTAAAAGTAAGAAAAGCGCCCGGGGCTTCGCCCCAGACCCCATCGGGGGAACTATCAGTGTTCCCCCAGACCCCCTTGGCTGTCACTGGAGAGGGCACGCCCCCTCCGTACCCATCCCCGCTAGTGAATATAGTTATTAGACCCCCCCCCCCCCCCCCCTCCCCTTCCCGAAATCCTGGATCCGCCCCTGACGACTATTCTCAAAACACACATACGCCACGGGTATAGCCACACATACGCGTGCACCGGTGTCACAGGCATACGGGTCCCCCCCCATTTTGGGTCCGGGGGGACCCATATGCCTAGGCAACTGGGTCCCCCCCGGACCCAGTTGCCTAGGCAAGTGGGTCCCCCCGGACCGAGATGCCTAGATGTAATTATCCCGGACCCAAATGCCTAGGCAACCTGGTCCCCCCCGGACCCAGCTGCCTGTTAGCAAAATATATACTTATGTATAAACATTTTACAGAGAAAGCTCGTGACCATAGGCATCCGCTCGATGAGACGCAAGGGGGGGGGGGGGGGGGGGAAGGCGGGGGGGGGGGGGGGAGGGGGGGAGGGGGGGCGTATGCATACCTCCCCTGCGTACCCGAACTAACTAATTAATATCCATAGCGGTTAACAATCGATTGCATTGAGTACCTACTTTGTTATTGAACGGCACAACAATCGATATGCATGGGGACTACGAGCTAGTGATTCCCGTCCATTGTATATCGCTCGTTGAATGGTATATGCCGTTCAATAACAATGGCTTGCTTGTGACTTCAAAACTGTGTACTTATTATAGTGCTGTCGGAAGCACTGAATTTGTTCTGAAACTGCATGTGGCTTTCATGTAGAAATATTCCATGCACTGCACTGAAAGCTTCCGCGTCTCGCGCGGGAGGGCTGGTTGATGTAATGATCTACGTTGCCTCCGGAGCCCTTGATATAAGCCTATGTTTTGACAGATGTATGTATTACCCGGCTGAGCACATGCAGACTGATATATATAGTTTCCGAGAGTGTCTCAAAATTGCATTGCGATCGACAGGTCAATCATCAAGTTAAGTCATGTATGATATGAAGAAACAGAAACAGTTGTGTACTGCTTGAACATGACCCATTCATTGTTTGTATATGCTCAACATGTTTACTTATTTATTTATCGTATCACACAATAATAACACAATAAATAATAACTTATTAATTACAGACTACCCGGCACAAAGTACCTAAGCCTAACTAATGTTTCAGACATAGGCTACTCAAATGAATGGGGCAGACTTCTCGTCAAAATAGCTCTTGCTATGCTACGCTGGGAGTTAGCACCAGACTAAGTCGGCCAAAAAGATAAGCACTGAGTGACCTTACTTTTCGGCAGAGAAAAACAGATGGCAAGCCGAGTGGCTGTTAAAAAGTGTAACGGCTGGCAGACGCTAACTTACCGTTGAGAAAGTAACAACAAATGTGTCTATCGTATCAAAACCGGCGGTGCCAGTAAATAAAACGCATCAGGAAACTCGGTCCCCCCCTCCGCCCCCTACCCGGACCAAGATGCCTGGATGTACAAATAATGACCCGGACCCATATGCCTAGGCATTTGGGTCCGGGGGGGGACCCAGTTGCCTAGGCATATGGGTCCCCCCGGACCCAAAATAGGGGGGGGACCCACATGCCTGTGACACCGGTACTTGCTTTGTGTGACATGCTCACTTTCATATCCTGTGTGCGTGTTGTGTACTAGTAATTATTTTTGTTTCTTTAGATGCAGTCATTAATTGCTAATACATGTCCATAGGAGGTTTTTTGCGTGCACACCCTCACGGGTAAGTCATGCAGTCTGCAATTGGTCAGAAATATTGCCTCAAGGGTTAGTGTTCGGTGATTATATTACCTATGAATCAAATACAATACGACAAAAATGAGAGATTTGCTGGTTGCATAAATGTTGGAATGCCTTAGAGATTGTAATGCAAAATAAGGCTGTAACACAGGTAAGTCCAATAATGACATATTTCAAATTACGCATGCATGCATGTTTTTCTTAAAGATGAGCTCACACCCACAGGAAGAAAGCCTTGGGATTTATTTACATGTACCGTAGAGTACCGCGATATATCCCCCCTCCGCCCCCACCTAAAAAAACGGTCCGTGTTTAAACGAGCGTATCTTCGTACTCGTTAACGCTTCCGCGCATCTGTTTCTAAATTCCAGGAAAGAACTGGTACTCCAACAGGATTTTAAAGAATAGCACGCAGCTGCGTTCATGATTACGTCGATACGCTCGTTGAAACACGGGCCATTTTTTTTTTGGTGGGGGCGGAGGGGGGGGGGATATCTCGCGGTACTCTACGGTATATTAAAATTCAATTCCTAGTTTAGCAGAACTCCACCACATTCCCTGGAATATCAAAATAGAGGTAGGAATGTATGTGATTAGTGAGGTAGCACACCCGTTGGCAAAGAAAACTGACAGTTTTCCTAGCTCACGATGAATATGCCTTATTTTCCCTTATCCCGATCTGCGAGCGGGCACTGTACTTTCTTACGTCGCAAAATTGGGGGCGCAATTTTTTTTTACCTTTCCATGGCCTCCCTGTTACACGGAGCGGGGTACCCCTTCTCGCCCTAGCAGGGGCTATGGAGGAGCGCTGTAAGTTCCGCCATCGAGGTCTGGAGCGGAGCCCCAAACGCCAACGCTTTTCGCGTTGAAAAGTAACGCTACGCTATAAAGTGGCGGTCAGGATGCCTTTGCATTATACGCGTAGAATCGCTCGCGTACAGTGCAAAAAAAGCCAGGTTACAGTACATGATGGACCGATGCCCAGTTTGGATAATCGCTATGAATTTTAAATACTACGCAGTTTTGTTCCTTAATCCCGTGGCAGTATATGCTTCAGTTTTATCGGAAAAACTGTCCCCCATATATCATTATAGGAAAAGTTTAATAATTGTATGCAAATCTTGTTTCAAGACTGAAATAACAACAAAAACTACATATTATAACTTACTTCAGTAACAATGATGGGATTTCAGCGTCTACCCACAACTACTGATCAGTTATGGGTATAGTATTATATACCAGTATAATTTTAATAAATCATAATTATAAGGGACAAAAATGTCCAATGTTTTATAACATTTATATTATAAAATAAAGGTGCTATAAAAATGCTTCTTGTTTAAATCACTATATCTTCCGAATGCTAAACACTATCGACTTCCTATTTTCAACAGTTCATACAACACCATGTCTCTATGGTAAAATACATGCTTGCACTTGCTCCACGCCTGTACTGCAACGTTCGATACCCGACTAGGTTCGAATCCGCCATAACTTTCACAGCAAAAAAAAACGCATCAAATCAATAATTGATTTTACAACGGATTTTTTAAATCAATTGTTAAATCAACGCATGATTTGATATAAAATCAAGTGCACTTGTTTTGCGATTGATTTTACTGTGAAATCAATTGTGTGGTAATCACATCGTCTCAAATTCGGTTTTTAAGTACAGAGGTCCTATAGGACCTATACCTATCGATTTGTTCTGTTTCGTTTATTTCTGTTTTATCAGTTACGGAGATACAGCTTTGCAAAGTAAGCGCACGTTTCCCGCTCGAATTGCGCCTTTACATGAAGATGAAACTGTTTCCATTCTCCGGAGCACAAGAATATTCAACTACATACTGTGGGCTGGGGCATACCCCAACCACCATAGTTGGAGGAATAAAATTTACGTGATTCGAGGCGGCAATTGGTTAGTCAATTGCAATTTACTGTTCCCAGACTTTGTTGTAAGGCGGTGCTCCTCGCTTCTTTAATTCCGCCCCTTCCCCTCCTCTCCCCTTATCTCACTCTCCTCTCCTCTTCCCCTTCTCTTCATCCTTCCCCTCCTTCACCTCCTTCTCCAACTATTTGCCCCTACACAGCTGGATACAATGGATACAGTATATTTTGTTGAAAGAGACCCAAACTAGGAATTAGTATGCATGGGCATATTTTTCATTAAAGAACTGGCACGTATGCCCAGGAGCAGCTGCTTTCATGGAAGCAGCTCTGATCAAAGCCTACAATTTCTTCGAGTCTGCTGTCTACATAATGGCATTCGGACAATGCGTCCTACTAGTATAAGGGTATAGGGTTCAAATGTGTGCTGTGTCACTGCGCAAGTGTCTGGTGTCATCTGATGTAATCCCATGCACTGCATGCCTTTTATTAGGACCCTCTCCACAAGTGCCTGTCCATTAGCTGTAATGTTCACTTCACAGCTGTGTATGCTGTGATGTTCGCTTCACAGCTATCTATCTGCATGCAATAGGGGTAGGGTCCATTCCATAGCTGTCTCAGCCTGTATGGGCGTGTGATCGATGTTCACCCCCTATCCTCACGGCCAGGTTAGTTAACGAAAGCCAACTTGTACAGCTCCCGATCTCCACCGCCCATAAGGCATTCTCGCGGCTCGCACTGGGCTGTTCGAAATCATCCGAGGAGAGAAGAGAAGGTGGGAGCAAATGAGGGGCACAACATCAAACAGATAAGCAGTGCACCCCTTGGCAACATATCCGTGGGACATGGCACACACAAACATACACCCACCTTTCCAGAGTGGTCCACCGGATGGTGTTCCCTTTCCTATTCTCCAAGTCCACCTAATAACATCGGCCAAGAAAAGCTCACATCTGCCAGACACACATATTTGAACGATAATCTTCCCCAGAGTAGCATTGCTTGTGGCCATGTCAAGAACAAAGCTGTCCTCATTCGAAGCTTCTGGTGTAGCAACTACTATGGGGTTAGTTCTAAGGATGCTCTAGCTGTCACGGGAGAGATATGACTTACAGGGTTATGGGGTTACCAGTGTAGCCTGAATGAGCAGCACCTGATTTGCTCTGCTGGGGACCACCAGAGGACATGCATTTGTGAAGGACATTCCCATTCATAGACAAGCATTTATCAGTTACCATTGAACAGAACTCACTTATAAATGGTCCTACCAGCAGGCCATCTTTGAGAGCTTGCATAGCGTTTTGGGCTATTCCAATATTTAATGTCAAACCCCTATGGATGACAATAAATGGTGCACAGAGGGGTATAGGGAATATGTCCCAGGGAGGGGGGAAGGGGGTGGTCATTTAAATGCCTGTCCCGGGGTATAACAGATGCTTGTCCAGGGGGGTGGAACAAAACACAAGCGTGTGCAGGAGCATGTCTGGGGGGGGGGCATTTACTAGTGAGTCCCGGGTAGAGGGGGGGGGGGGGGGGGGGGGCATTTACTAGTGAGTCCCGGGTAGAGGGGGGGGGGGGGGGGGGGTTGTTTCATCCATAATAGGGGTGTACAAGGAAATAATGGAGGGGGTGGGGGAGGGGAATGCAAATTATGTAATGCGCCTATCATTGTTACGTGAGACCCCCTTCCCCCCCGGGGTATTGGGAGGCATTTGACCTTGATTAAAGCAAACTGCCCCTGGTTGGGGGTTAATACAGGGCCGTAGACAACTTTTTTTCTTTGGGGGTGCTGAAAAATGGAAAGACGGGGGAGATATAGAGTTGTATATCAGTTTGTTAATAGGTAATTATTATCCATGTAGCAGAAAATATAGAAGGCAAAATAACAAAATATTACACAAACTGCCTGTAAATGTACTGCTTAACCCTTTGAATGCCAAGGGCATATGTATATACATGATATTCCATGCTCATGACATTGTACTATATGTGTCATGTGATTATGATTTTGAGTAATTTATTGATCATAAACCCTGTATAAGAGATACATGTGCACATATATGTATGTAACCTTATTATAAGTAGAATTTTGGTAAATTCCCTCTTCTAAGTACTGCTGATGCATCAGTAGTACTCCTACAGTAGGAATTTGTAACCCACTTAAATAAAGTGCAGCAGAGAGTTTCCAGGTAACTACTACAGATGTGCACTACAAATTCCTGTTATTTGTACATGATACATTAGAGAAATCATTGGAATTCTTGTGCACGTTTGTTGATGGTAGTGGGAAGAACAAGCTTTGCGATTATGGGATATTGCCCATCGTGCATTATCCATCACGCTAGAGGGCCAATAGGGGAATTAGCATCCATGAGTCGGGCCTCAGGAACAAGCAGCCATGCATCAAACTCCCCCTTAAAAGCTCTAGGAAGGCCATCTTCTCCTGCAGCTACTTCTGACGTTAAAGTGCATATACACAAATGCATATAAATATGCCCTTGGCGTTCAAAGGTTAAATAAATTTGTTTCCAATCCTCATGGACATGTACATGTAGAACGATGCACCAGTTCAGTCTGTTTAGGTTCATTGTACTTCTCAGCCATGAATGGATGAAACAATGGGGATATATAGAATTTCAATTTTTAGCCCTCACAGGCAAAGCAATACACATTTTTTTACTGATATCTATTGATCAGTTTTTAGCAAATGTTAATCATATTGCTGCCATATGAACTGCATGGTGGTGGCGTAGAGATCCACTGTCCATATAAGCATGTTTATTAAACTTTGCAATTGCCTTTTGTTGAACCCAGTTGAGGAGAACAGGCTGCCCTGTTACTGGTATTCGATTTTGAACAGCTGTAGCATAATATAAGCAGAAGACACTATCATCTTCTTAGAACATGCATGGGTACACTACAAAATTTGTCAAACCAAACGTTTTCAATCCATTGGTTTAAAGTGCGGATAGCCTGAAGACCAAACCAAGATTTCAAACCAATATTTCCAAATCTAATCATAACATGCATATTGGTTTGTGGTTTTGTAATTCTCAATAAATATTGTTTTCTAGGTAGAGATATTTCAAAGCTACATGGTCACATCCCAAAATTACTTTGGTAGCTGTAAACACTGACATGGTGAGATGGATCACGGATGCTGGGGGGTGGGACGACTGTAGGTACAAATCGCATTTGGCAAACTGTTTTTTCCAATCCTAAATGACTGGGTCAAAATTCAAACCAAAATACAGTTTGAAGAGTAAAAACCAACAGATCTTGATTTAAACCGAATGTGGTTAGCAACCAACTTATTTGCAATGTATAGGGACAGTACCATGCCTGTTGCATGTAGAATGTTGTGGCCCAGAAGAAATCAAATTTGGGATGATTTGGTGTCCTCCTGTCAGTGGCAGGACACGTTGAGTACATGCACGTATGTATACATATATATATATATAATATATGACCATCTATGTAGTAGCACATTAATTCGTAGAGCTCTCACAATCTCCAATAACAGGTATACCCCAACTCATATCACCAGCAATCAGATGCCAGTTTCTGTGAGCTCTAAGATGTTGCAGGGTCTGTTGAAATCCCAGAAACATGCACACAGCAATGCATATGCACTGGTACTTGCACAACAGCCTACCATATGCATCTATACTCAACGTGTCCTGCCACTGACAGGGGGACACCAAATCATCCCAAATTTGATTTCTTTTGGGTCACAACATTCTACATGCAACAGGCATGGTACTGTCCTTATACACTGCAAATAAGTTGTTTGCTAACCACATTCAGTTTAAATCAAGATCTGTTGGATTTTACTCTTCAAACTGTATTTTGGTTTGAATTTTGACCCAGTCATTTAGGATTGGAAAAAATAGTTTGCCAAATACGATTTGAACCTATACAGTCATATATGATTTCCATCCCCCAGCATTCGTGATCCATCTCACTACGTCAAATAGTGTTTACAGCTACCAAAGTATTTTTGGGACGTGACCATGTAGCTTTGAAATATTACACCAATTACATGAACTTGGCTTCAGCATATGTCTAGCTACATTCCACACATGCATGAACAAAATTCATCATGACCATATTTAAAAGGTCTACCTAGAAAACAATATTTATTGAGAATTACAAAACCACAAACCAATATGCATGTTATGATTAGATTTGGAAATATTGGTTTGAAATCTTGGTTTGGTCTTCAGGCTATCCGCACTTTAAACCAATGGATTGAAAACGTTTGGTTTGAAAATTTTTGTAGTGTACCCATGCATGTTCCAAGAAGATGATAGTGTCCTCTGCTTGTATTGTGCTACAGCTGTTCAAAATCAAATAACAGTAACAGGGCAGCAAAAGGCAATTGCAAAGTTCAATAAAAATGCTTATATGGACAGTCGATCTCTACTCCACCACCATGCAGTTCATATGGCAGCAATATGATTAACATTTCCTAAAAACTGATCAATGGATATCAGTGAAAAAATGTGTATTGCTTTGCCTGCGAGGGCTAAAAATTGAAATGCTATATATCCCCATTGTTTCATGCATTCATGGCTGAGAAGTACAATGAACCTAAACAGACTGAACTGGTGCATCGTTCTACATGTCCACGAGGCCTGTTAGACCTTAAGTGATTGGAAACAAATTTATTTAAGCAGTACATTTACAGGACGTTTGTGCAATATTTTGTTATTTTGCCTTTGATATTTTCTGCTACATGGAAAATAATTACCTATTAAAAAACTGATATACAACTCCATATCTCCCCCGCCTTTCCATTTTTCAGCACCCCCAAAGAAAAAAAGTTGTGTATGGCCCTGCTTTGAAAGCATGGGGTATGCCCAGCCCACAGGATGTAATTGAATATTCGTGTGCTCCGGACGACCGGAGAATGGAAACAGTTTCATCTTCATATTATAAAGGCACGATTCGAGCGGGAAACGTAAGCTTAGTTTGAAAAGTTGTATATCCGTAACGGATGAATCACAATAAATAACAGTTTGCGTACATTAGGTTTAATTGCAAATGAACACGATGTACTTGAACGAATGCGACTATGTGAAAACCACTTATTGTACATGTAACTATTTACTTATTGTTATTCATCTGTACCTACAAACCGAATTTGAAGCGATTTGATTACTCCTACATAAAGTTATGGCGGGTTTGAACCCGGTCGGGTATCGAACGTTGCAATACTGGCATGAAACAAGTGCAAGACTCCAACATGTATTTTACCACAGAGACATGGTGTTGTATGAACTGTTGAAAATAGAAAGTCGATAGTGTTTAGTGTTCGGAAGGTATAGCGATTCAAACAAGAAGCATTTTTATTTTATAATGTTATAAAACATCAGACATCTTCGCGGAAACTGCTCCGTAGAGGTGTTGTACGGATCTCGTGATCTCACGTAAAGTCATGTGATACGCCCACGCTGGGGGCAACTTCTATGGTGGTTCTATGGAGAAATGGGTAAAACTTGCTGCGTTGTAGGCTGCGCGAAGCGTTCCGGGAGAGATGAACAGATACCGTTCTTCCCTATACCAGTAGCGAATGTTTGCCACGAAAAAGCTAATCAAGAACGTTCATCTTCAAGAAGAACAGGCTGCTCCGCGAAAATCAATAGGAAGGATTGGGTTCCTTCTAAACACGCTTGCGTGTGTTCGCTTCGTTTCATACGAGTTGTACAAACTTTATAATATTCATGGGGTTCTTGTAAGCATGCTGTATAAATTTTACTTTTGCCAAGAAGCCCTCTGAGCTAAACGCGTACGACCATGTAACCCGGACATGAGCTATACATCAACAGCACCAATTGCATGCAAGCCCTAGTCACGTAGTTCGGTGGCAGCAAAGAGCAAGTGTAAAGGTAAAGGTCAGTACATAGTATAGTATCCACTGCATCTAAGATGTTTCTTGGTGAACTACACAGGAAGCCCCCACTGTCTCTGAACAGTTACTTGAATCAAGCATGTGACAGTCGATCCCAACAATGCCACAAGATAGGTCTATATACATGGAGTATGGTCTTCCATGTTGTCTTTCTTGCTGCATTGATGCTGAATTGATTATAACACATTCACTGCTGAGTGCCTGACAGACAGAGGACGTTTACACATTCACAGCAGATCTGATTGTCAGACATGCAGATAATGTTTATGCTTCTGCTGCTGCTAATAATGCCACTCCTTCTGTAGAATATCTTTGCCATGAATTTGATAGTAATGAGTGCATGCTTTAGGATTAACCTATAATTATGCTATTGTTATGAAGAATTAAACTATCTGGGCTACCAGTCTGATGAATCGATCCAGTAAGGATCGATTTTTACACCCGCTAGCATGACCTTCAATTCATATCTAGACCAGGAAACCGCGTATAAGCTTTACATGTAAACATAATCGGAAACACGCTCCATCCATTGACGCGCAATACAAACTTGCCCCCAATAGCAACGGTTACTAGGGAAAATTATCACATGACAGTCGTCGTGACGTCAGCCGTGCAATACCTCTATATAATTATAATTTATAATAATTATACAGGTATATAATACCATACCCATAACTGATTGTGGGTAGACGCTGAAATCGCATCATTGTTACTGAAGTAAGTTATAATGTTATTTCTTGAAACAAGATTTGCATGCATACAATTATGTATCCTATGATATATCGGGGATAGTTTTTCCGATAAAGCTGAAGCATATGCTGCCACGGGATTTAACTTTTAAGGATCAAAACTGCGTAGTATTAAAAATACATAGCGGTTATCCGGACTGGGCATCGGTCCATCAACTACTGTATAGTAACCCGGCTTTTTTTGCACTGCCGGTACGCGAGCGATTGTACGCGTATAATTCAAAGGCCTCCTGAGCGCCACTTTATTGCGTTGTTTTCTGAGATTTTTCAACGCGAAAAGCGTTGGCGTTTTTGGGCTCCGCTCCAGACCTCGATAGCGGAACTTACAGCGCTCCTCTATACCCCCTGCCAGCATAGATTAAAGACCTTACGGAACGGGATTGGAAACGCAATAAATTGCAATGCATTGACACCGGCTGTTTCGCGTAAATATGACGTCATACACGTGTTCGTAACGTATGGATTCCTTGGAAGAAACCACCACACATCTGTGTAATTTCAAAATCCCATCGCGTTATTTCCCACCTGTCCAAAAGCCAAATCTCCTAGTACTCGGAACCAACCTATGCAATACATATTAAACGTACAGCCTGTTAGGAGATCAAAACATACCAGTTGGAAGAAGTGTCTCTACTAGTACTGTTAATAGACATTTGGCTCAGCTGCTGCTTCAGGTTGGCCACTCTTGCCCTCACCAAGACGTCATTGCCGATGGACACAGTCAGAGCACTGCATTTGGCATTTACGTATATATTCGTACTTCCTGGTTCTTGATAACCGTCCTTGTCGGTGCATCCTGTATCGGCAATGCACAAGAAGAACGCGTTAATTAATCAATTAATGTATCTTTCGAACGAACACTAGCAAAAATTTGCAGCACGCACCACGCCACCCAACGACCTTTCAAGTTGTTGAAAAAACTATTTAGAAGCTTTATGGTTGTATCGCGAGTCTACAAGAGTCCGACAGCTGATAGAAGTCAGCATACCCTACGCCACACGACCGTCCCTGCCCTTGCTTACACCTGTTCCACATTGCCACAGTAATCCTAGCAAAAATGTCACTTCCGATTCGCAAGGCTAAATCCACGTGGTTGACTATTGTATAAGGCACAACGTCGAAAAGCTGGTTCTTTTGGACGCGCATCCGAATAGACAGGCTTCAAAACGATTTTTACTAGCATAATTCGCCTCTTCCCTACCTTTGGTGTATATTTATGCGGAACGATGATGAAATATTTCACTCTATGGGAATGGATATATAGCGTTTCCAATTCCCACGGGATCGACGAAATGACCACATTTCAGTTATGTATACGTTCAAGTAAACCACAAGTAAATACCTTAATTAGATACATTTCCTGTAGATATTTCCTTTCACTGAACAGCCGGAATTACGTACGTTTTCTGCGAAGGAAATATGATATATACGTATGGAAATATAGTGTTTTCATAAACCGTAAGGAAGGGTTAAACCTACGCCTGCATACTATTAAAAAAATCAGCAATAGCACTTCATACATGTAACTACAACGTTCAATATAGGAAGCAGTCCGCTAGAAGAGCAAAATACTTAAGTTCAATATTCTGAGGGAAACAAAATGACATTAAAATTAAGATGATACGATTTTTTTTCCTCAGGATGTAGTTTCTGCAATGGCGAGTCTTCCAGATCAGAACAAACCTAGCGGTCATTATGGTAAAACGCTAGCGGTCATGTAAAACACATGCACGTACCTTTCTCTTTCAGATCTGACACAGATTTGTCTTTAACCTGCCTTACACGTGATATAAGCACACGCGCACAGACACCCATGTACCAGTAACCACTTACCACGACCATAGCTATGCCACGACACGCATCGCATATCGCTGCTGAGTATTCCACCGTAGCATTCTTTCGCGCTCCGTATATTTTCTTTGGTTTCTTAACGTTAGTTTCGAGGCAAAACGTGGAGAAACACGCATGGTCATCACATGCCTACTATATTGATCACTTACCTTGTGTTGCGTTCAATTCCCCAATCGGTAGGCTAGCCGGCCCTTTTGGCCTTGCCAATTATGTAGAAGATTTCAAGATATACATTTTTGCCGTAGAGATACACCTGGCAGCCCCCTTGCGGCCTTGCCTACGTAGAGGATGTGAAGATACACTTTCAGTTACCTTCTTGCCAAATTGCGCGCCCAATTCCAAACCGCCCAGGGCCACGTGACGCGACCCACAATACGATTAAAAAAATTCCCGTAACAATCAATGACGTCACCTATGCTACGTTCCTCGTTACATGTACATGTAATGCTAACAAGACGAACATGATTGACACTATGTTATCTGAACTCACTCCCACATATACTCAGACATGTGTGTGTGTGTTGGGGGGGGGGGGGGGGGGAGCGGCAGCTGGGGCTATGTGATATCCACTCTCACGTACGTACCTTTGGTACTGTGCCACGCCCACCATTATTTTAAACGATTACAGCAGTGCAATGCAGCTAATATGCAAGGGAAAGTGATCGACTCAAGGAATTTTACCAGGCTAACATATGCATTGATTATACTAAGTTCTTACAGTTGTTAAATGCTATGTTCGGTTTTTACTTCATGCACCCTTACATGTACTGATGTACACATATATGAATGTGTTCCAACAGCATGTAACGTTACTAGCTATATATATATATATATTGGGTACTGATTTACGTGCAGCTTTGGACGTGCTAGCTCGGCTATACTAGTCTGTGCATTATATTTGTTATTTCATTGGCAAAGTGATGTCTACAAATATGTACATTGCGCTTACTGTACATGTAAAACATACAAGTTCAATTCTGTCAGATTAAAGTGATGCAGGGTATCAGGACCCACGGTAGTGGGTCCTATGTAGGATTGGCTTCGGATTTGCTTAGGTGGGCGTGGTTTTGGATCGAGCGTTTTAAAACGGTAACGAAGCGTTGCCTTTACTCGCCAGCTCGTATATAATCCATCACTAACATGACTGATGTGCACATATAACGTGAGCTTCGCTAAACAGTGCAGTTTACCTTGAGCGACAAGTCGGCGCCTAAATTCCGCCATTTAATTTTTCGTTCTTCTTCCGTTCATCACGTAGAACTCGCGACTGGAACGTCGTAAGAGGGCTAGATTAGTTTCAAAAAGTTGCATTTGATTTCCAAACGTGCCCTTTCATACAAATAAGACCTAAAGTTGTTAGTTGGTGATGAAATGCCGTGAAATCACCCAAGCAGGTGCAATTCATTATCGGTGAAATTTCTCGTTGCCTAGCAGTATGCAATATGACGCCACACACGCGCCTTAATTTACTGATGCCAGGCTACGCACACAGCTGCAGATACGTTTACAATCAGCAAAGGTGACCAAGCCAAAGAAGACGGCTTGTTACCAAGGAGAACTCTGAGTTTAAGATATCCGATGAACAATGGTAGGCCTATCAATGAAATTAAAAAGAGGCCTATATACACAGATTACCCGATACTAATTAGAGGAATCTAAGACTAAGTATCCTATGCATTGGAACGAATACACTAATATTGACTGAACACTCGTGGCAGGGGAAAAAAAATTAGGGGAACAAGTAAATCAATAACTTCTCTATCGAGAAAGTGATTGGTGGTATGTAGGATTGGTGGTGCAAAAAGCTAGGAAACAAGGTACAGTATTTAAAGTGAGGTTTGATAAGATCCTACAACTATAACAGTCCTACATTTGCAAATAGGCATCTTCATTTGCAAATTCAGGACTGTGAGTTGTAGGATCCTACCAAACCTCACTTTAACATACTGTACTTTGTTTCCTTGCTTTTTGCACCACCAATCCTACATCCCACCAATCACTTTCTCGATAGAGAAGTTGTTGATTTACTTGTATATATGTATAGTTAGCATTTTGTGTACGTTTACATGTAAGTGATGGATCTTTTCAGCAGTCCTGCTGTAACTTGACTGTATTTGTAATAATGCTAATAATATTATTATGTTGTATCTGTTCAAGATTTATACATCAGACTGTAGATCCGTTCCGTAAGGTATGCTGCCACTTCACCTGCCAGGCCGGGAAGGGTGCATGTATATAATTGGCCGCATGCATGCACCGAGTTTGGACCGAGTGCGCCGGGCCTGCAGACTGCAGTATCCCACACACGCGCGCGCCAGTGTATAGAGCAGTTGCACCTGACGTCACGCGCATCCTACATCACTGTGTATGTTGCTATAAATATACACCGCGTGGGTACTAGATAAAGGATGGGGAGAAAAGAAGGCGGTGTCATACGCTCACGTGGTACATATTTATAGCATGTCGTATACATAAATAGCAACATAAACATGACGTAAGTTACGTCGCGCGTGACATCAATGCAACTCCTCTTGCTTCTATGCGATCAGCATGCTTTTGACAGACAGCACAAAAGACACAGGAGACCGAGATCTTTCCTCCACACTCATCCGTACTACTCACCAACACTATATTTCGTAATGCGATCGCTGTCACGTGAGTCTGTACAATAACACTGATGAAATTATTTCAACTTTGCCCGAGCAACGTTTTTTTTAACCTTTAATCTGCGTGAAACGATCCTGAATTCAGGATCGGTAAAATCCTAAATTCAGGATGGTGAGTTCTGCCGTTTATAACAACCATTGCAGTGAAAAAATCAAAATCATTAAAACATAAAAGCTGTTTGTTTCAACAATGATGCACACATTCTATAGCATGGAATAATTTTTATCATCTAGAAAGCTGCCCAAACTTCAAGGATGCGTAAACACGTTCGTTGCTCCCGCGTACATAAATTAAATGATTAGCAAATTATAGTTTGTAATGCTTACAAAGAGCATTGAACATATCAATTTTACTCCTTTTCACTACTTATTGGTGGTAGCACCTCCAGACTCTTGGTAGAAGTTGTATTTTTATCAAACTTGTACACAAAAAATGTAATTTATTATCACTGTCCGAGCATCCGCCCCTTATGATTCTCTTACATTCAGGGTGAAGTTGAATTTATTCCAATGAAAGTTATCACACGGTTAGCAATGTGTTTGATGGTGCTCCATCATTCATTAAAAGTCATCAAGTGCAACAAGGTCTATATTTTTCCAAGCTCATCATCTACAGTTATTACCAAGCTCCAAGACCAAAAGAAATGCTTGGAAACAGAACAATGTTTCATTAATGAACCAAAAAATATCATTTCAAATACATCATACACGTATATGCCAGGAATTTATCACATTGACTTGCTAAGAATATTTGAAAATGTTTCCAATGTTGAATTATTGGGATGGGATGACTTAAAAATTGCAGAGAAATGGAATCAATATGGTTTGGACTCTTTCAGTATCCTGGATGGAAACATTGAATCCTCAACCAAATTTGTATGTGATCATTCACAATCAGGATTTTCATTTGTCAATGTCAGTAATCTGAAGATTGCTAACCTTAACTTCTATCATTGCAAATTTGTTCATTCTAGTTTAGCCCACTCTAACAATGCAATAGACATTCTTGGCATCCAATATAATTTCTGCAGTTTTTACAAATCAGGCATAGCCGTCTCCTCATCAAACATTGCTATCACCAGCTGCTATTTTATTTCCTCAAGACTAAATGCTCAGGACTCAACAATCTCTTTGTATGGTGTTGTGAAGTTTGCAGATAATATTTATCCATACAATGGTGGGGCTATTTCACTTTATTCGACGAATGCAACTTTTAGCAAATCGTCAAATATTACGTTTATAAACAATACCGCTTTGAATGGTGGTTCTATATACATGGATGAAAACTCATTCCTCATAATTCCTTCAAGCGATTTTCAAGCAAATTTTATCAATAATACAGCAAAAATTGCTGGAGGAGCTATTTACACCAAAACGTTGAGTTCTTCTTACATATCTCAGAGTAATAATAAATGCTTCTTACACGTACCTATTAATGAACAGAATTTCGATAGAATAGTATATCTTTATTTTGAAGGAAACAATGCAGAAGGCGCAGGTAGTGTTCTATTTGGAGGAAGTATAGAAAATTGTGCAGCCTGGTTATTTTATCATATTAAGATTGTTTCCCACACCAAACCTTCATCACTCATATCATCAGAGGCAATGTACATATGCCATTGCAATGGGACAACATTTGATGCTTCAGAACGTCTTAATTTGACACAAGTTATAAGTATATATTGGTTACGAGCTTACCCTAGTCCTAAATGCCAGTTACCTTCTTTGATCAATAGTTCAATTTATCCAGGGCAAAAACTGTTGGTGCCATTTATCACGTATGGTCAAGCATATGGAAGTGCACAGGCTCTTGTATTGGTATACTCAAATAACTCTGAAATTGAGTTCATATCTACAATATTGTCACAGCCAACTTGTGAAAAACATGAGATAAAATTGAATCTTAAAAATGGAACCCAGTATTTGGCTACTAAAACAGCATTTGAAAATGGAGTGTCTCACAAACACAACATACGCATTTCAGTAAAAGTGTTGCCTTGTCCATCAGGATTTGCCCTGGATAACATGTCCTCATCATGTGTGTGCACTTCTTTATTGCAGCAATATGAACTCACCTGTAACATTGATAACCTAACAGTTCGGACAATTGGGAACAATTGGATAGGCTTTACATCAAATAATGTCCTTGGATTTCTAGATCAATGTCCATTTGATTATTGTAAGGCTACAGGAATAATTGATGTTACAAACTTTGATAGTCAATGTGCATTTAGTCGACAGGGGGTTTTGTGTGGACAATGTCAAGATGGACTAAGCATGATTTTTGGCACCTCTCAATGTAAGGATTGCTCAAACTACTACCTTCTTTTAATAATACCTTTTGCACTTATGGGTGTTGCATTAGTTGGATTGCTCTTCCTTCTTAACCTTACAATCACTATTGGAAGTCTGAATGGACTCATTTTTTATGCTAATATTGTCAAAATAAATCATAATATATTTTTCCCTACCAACTATGCAAACACATGTTCAATGATATTTTCTACATTCATTGCCTGGTTAAATCTCGACTTTGGTATTGAGACCTGTTTCTATAATGGTATGGATAGCTATGCTAAGACCTGGCTCCAATTTGCCTTTCCGATCTATATCTACTGTCTTGTTGCTATCATAATTGTGGCTGGAAGGTATTCCACTTTTATTTCCAAGTTGTGTAGATTTAATGCAGTTTCTGTGCTAGCTACACTTATTCAGCTCTCTTACTCAAAGATATTACGTACCATCATCACCATATTTTCATCAGCCAGCCTTTATACTGAGCATACAATAAGTTCACCAGTATGGTTGTATGATGGGAATATAGCATTTCTTAGCTCAAGGCACATTCCTCTTTTTATTATTGGAATTTTGATCACAGCTCTGCTTATTATCCCATACACCATTCTACTTCTCTTCATACCATGCTTGCAGTCAAGGTCACATTGGAAGTTTCTAAATTGGGTCAACACACTGAAACCATTTTTTGATTCCCATGTAGCTCCTTACAAAGATCAGTTCCGTTTTTGGGCAGGAGTCCTCTTAGTGGTTCGACTTCCATTGTATTTGATATTTGCCCTTGTTTACCATGTCAATGTACATTTATTGGCAATTGCAATCTTCATTTGCTTGTACATGCTTCTGTTGTGCTGGTTGTCAGTGTATAAGAAGTGGTACCATACAATTCTTGAACTGTTTTTTCATTTAAACCTATTAACACTTACAATAGCTCATCTCTTTGAACCATCCTTTATTATCAGCCTTCCTGTGAACGTACTATTGATTCTTGGTGTTGGGAGCTCATTTCTGGGCTTTTGTGTAATTATTGTCATTCATATTTGCATGAAAACAAACATTGATGTATTCAAAGAATGCCAAAGGCAAAGTTCTCAAACTCCATCATTGTTGTTGTCATCTGTTGATATGCACACTGATGAATGTAGTGGCACAAACGAAGACAATGCTCTGCGAGAACCAGCTCTGGAACATGGATATTATGATTAGAGATCAGTTCCATGAAATGTTTTTGTTTGTAAATTTGAACATTAGATTTCACTTTTCTGAAATGATGGAGTATTGATAAAAGAAACCATTAGTGTACCAAGGTTACAGTGTATGGTTGCATTGCACACTATAATAATACATATGTGCATATGACAAATGCTCACAACACACACCATCACACAACAAATGTAATACTTTTTAACAGTATTTGTTTACCATAAAGACAGAACAAGGCCATTATTCTCATGACTACAGCTATTTTTTTTTTTTTTTGTTAAGATAACATTTTAAAAACGTTATTGTGTACTGCTCAGATTGTACACTTTTGAGTCATTCTTTCCTTAGTGTCAAATAATAAATATCTTGCTATGAAAAAAAAATGATAACATTTTGGGGGTTTTTCACTTATATTTCATGCCAAGTTTGCACTGTTCGATACCCCCCACCCCCCGGGTTCAATCCCGCGGTATGCACAACTTTCAGTAGGAGTAATCAAATCGCTTCAAATTTGGTTTGTAGGTAGAGAGATCCTTTACCTATCGATGTGTTTCTAATTTTATTCATCCGTTATGAAGATACAGCTGTGCAAAGTTGGTACACGTTTCCTGCTCGAATCGCGCCATTGGCATTGTACGTGAGTGAACTGCTTTCATTCACCAAAGTACATAAATATGCAACTACTTCCTGTGGGCTGAGACTTTGATTACTTATAGCCACACCTATATGCATGTATATACTGTGCTGGGTAAGTATTTAATCTATTGTCCCTTTCACAGTTGTTATTCGTTACCTTCTGCGTAGACAAAAGATATGGCGCTGTCCCTTGTAAGAGTTTCACTCGGCGGACAAGTCTTTAATTTACAATAACGTCAACAAGACTTTTAACTGTGACATGTTCAGGCAAGGTGTTCCAAACAGGTATAACCCAACAAGTCAAATGCAGTTGAAAATCATGACAAAGTACAGAAAACGGTGTGCGGTTTTTCAAGTATTTCCTTTCCGGTCAGGTATGTTCCACTTACAATGTGAGGCTGGTGGTTTGGCTGTACCCTTTATACGGGGTCTCTTACCTAATTGGTAGTGAAGGGTGGAGGTAGTTTGGGCAATGTGGAGGCAGCTAAGTCAATTTGCAGTGTGGGGCCTATAGTTCCACCTGCTCCACTAGTGGGGGATCAATGGAAGCATGTGTGGCTCCCCTGAACTTGTGCTACATTAGTCAGTGTGAGGGCTCACAGCTCCACTGGCATGACATAAAGTGGGGGCCATGCACATTGACCCCTTGTTATGTGGCCACTGATGGCTCCCCGGCTGCATCATTGCAGGGGGTGATAACTCTGCGGGTCTAGTTCCATTTACAGTCAGCAGTGAGAGGCTGGTGGTACTGGCTGGCCTGTTTGTGTGGGGGCTGATGAATATCACCAAGGGATTGGCTGGTGTCTCCTCAGCGCACATGGTTCTATAGGTATACTGTGAGAGTGGTAGGTGGGGCTGGTTGTGTGGGGTGACTCTGCAGTGTAAGGCTATTATACATTTATACTTGCAGTGTGGTTCCACTTGAATTGTACTTGCAGTGTAGGATAGGTAGTGGAAGATAGGGTTGCGTGGAGGCTGGTCCCTGTATGTGCATGGGAGCTGCTAAGTGTGGGGTAATATTAATTGGTTCCATGAGTAGTGGGGGGCATGTGTGGCTCCAGTTCAAGACTCCCCTAATATTGTGGGGGGGGGCCGCTGATTCTGCTTGCTGGTGAAGAGCTGGCATCTCCGCCAGCATGTGGGAGCCTCCAATGACCAATGGAGAATTTGGCAGCTAGTCAATTCCCATCTGGCAGTCTGATAACACCATTTATATAATGGCTCCACTGGTGCAACACTATGTTCCGTTCCTAAAATATAAATACATCGTTTTAAACGTTGTTTCCCTTTTCTACATGGAATGAGTGAGCTTAATGTCTATCGTCCTAAATATATATCCACACCCAGGTGGACAGCAAAATTAAGTTTTTGCCGTTCGGTCACGGAAAGGACCTGGCTGCATTTAACGGTAGTGGCTTACAGAACAAGTCTTTTCAGGATTGCATGGGCCAAGATAAATCCTTTCGGTACTCGTAAAATGACCCGTGCTAGCGGATCTATCCATTACGCTCCGACCGATCCGCACAGACTGACAGAGCCTAAATTTCATAATGGATACATGTAGCACGGCTCGTTCTACATGTATGCAACATACCCAGAGCCTTTTTAAAGCCATCCATTTAAAAAGGCTCCGGGTATGTCAGACTCTGTCAAGCTTACTGTTGGCAGCATAGTTTGACCAAGAACTGGATCGGCCGAAGGATCACTGTCCGAGTGGGAAGGAATGACTCCGAGCGTTGCCATTTTATTACGCAAAGGTCCGCGAACGTGACACGATGTCTCTAGGCAACCGCTGTGGTTTTTACTCCGGACGTTTATCGTACTTCCGATCTTTCATGCGAAGGGTCCATTGTACCCCCGGGTGGACGCACATTCAGGACAATAGACATTAATGTATTCATATAGTTAGTTTTGCAGCTGCATGTTGTCGTAAGAAGTGGAAAAACGTGTATCAATTAACCTATAATTGCCTGAAAAAACGTAAGGTATACCTTACGAAAACGTTAGGTATACCTTACGTTGGGCTTTTAATGTTCTGATGAACAAAATTCATTTCCAAACGAATTTATTAGTATGTTACAAACCAGTGTAAGTGCAAAACTGCCACCACTATATGAAAAACCATAAAATGTACATATCGTAATGAAGCGGCGATGGCATATCGTGATGAAGCGGCAATGGCATTGCTTGACAGTAGGCTAGAGGTACGAATTGCATTCCTGTTGAAAACGAGGTTCGAAATTCAGAGTTATAATATTCTGTTGAACACTAAAACTTGTATTTCTAAGGTTGTGGAACTGCAGTGCCTTCAAAAACAGTGTTTTTCTATGCCGCGCCTTACGCGAACAATACCATTTGTTTCTCAGCGGCATGTATCGCCAGAACGGCACTAGTGGCTGATGCGGCAGCTCGTAGCGGTTAGAGCCTGATCCATTCAGTAAAAGCTGTAATGTACCAATACTTCGATCCCAAATCGCCAAATTTTACGCTGCATTTTTTATTTGAAAATCGTATATAAGGTATACCTTACGAATGTAAGGTATACCTTACATCCGGCAATTATTGGTTAAGAATAGTACGCAGGAAAAATATAGTTAAAGTCTCATATCTCATTGAAACTGATTTCAGTGGGGAAAAAATCAACTTGGTACCAAGTCCTAAAAACAATTCATCCTTTTTTGAATTGAAATAGTGAAGCCCTAAAGAGTAATAAAATCAGGGTACATTGCAGATTTAAAAAAAGCTGTCTATATAAATGTGTGGACCGCAATATTGCCGCTTAATTTGACAGCCAAATTGCAATATACTTCCTCGATGCTGTCCCCAACTTTAATGGTTCCAATGATACTGTCCGCTGCAGTGAGGGAGCTGGTAGGTGGATAACTCCATTGGTCCCTGGACCATTGAATCAATGTACAATGAAGGACGTGGGGAGCTCGTCCCAGCTAGTATGGGGGGCACTTGCAGTGAGGGCTAATGGTTCCACTGGTAGTGTTTGGAGAGGGGCAGGTGTATGTACAGTACATATAGTTCATGGCTTCCCCTGAAATTTGGGGAATACTTGTGGTATAAGGGCTGGCGTCTCCACTGGTGTCATACCTATTGACCCCTGCTTGTGTGTGCAGCCCCATCTGTAAGAGGGCTACTTGCAGTGTGGAGGTGATGGGGGTGGTGGTTCTGCTGTGTGGGTGGCTCCATTTGCCACTTTGGCCCCTTGAACTTGCAGTGAATGATCACTGCATGGTATTGTGCACTTGTAGTAGGTGGATGGCCCCGTTGGCTGACTCAGCTAGTAGTGAAGGATAGATAGTGCATGGGAGAAAGGCACCATATGTAAGGGCTGCTACATGTAAGCGAGAGGTAATGGTTCCATGGATAGTGGGGGCATGTGTGACTCCAGTTCATGGCTCCCCTGAAATTGTGGGAGGTGGGGGGGGGGGGGGGGGGGGGGCACTTGCAGTTTGAGGGCTGGCATCGCATGCATTATTGTGGGGACCCCCCAATGACCCTGCAGGGGAGTTTGACAGCTAGAGTAAGGTTCGAGGTGGGAGTCGACTGCTATATCGTTCGGGGTAACGCCTCCCACCTTCAGGTTGAGTACTCTTCTGAACCCGATCCCCGTGACGGCCAGTTTTGGAACATCACCTTTGGTAGCAACGTCTCTACCGAGTTCTTTAGACTTGGGATGTTTACATATATCTGACGTTGAGACTAGGTCCTTCTGCACAGATATTTCTGCTGGAGGTACCTGTATCTCAGGACATTAACCTTGCTGAGGTACTCTTCCTGATGATATCACTGAATCACTTGCACTTGGTTGGTCAACTCTTGAAGTTTCATCACCATGTATAATTCGAAAACATTTTTTTCCTAAGAGAATCTTAGTCTTCTCCCTTTAAAGCATCAAACTATACATGCATATGAATGTAAGGTGTAATTGATTTTGTGCCATACTACTATTTTAGCAATAGGTCATCTGCATTCTCAACAGTTCTTTTTAAAAAAATTGGATTCTGCTGCATGCAAAACAAACATTCTCCAAATTTCTATATGCTGCTTTGGTAAAAAAAAATCCTTGAGTTGATCTGCTGTAAAACATGCAAATTGATTCAATTTTATGTGGTATTTGATGATGTTATCTATGTTATGCTGAAGTTGAGCACATGCTTCCTTACTAAGAATATTTTGACCAATTTAAACTTTCTTCATCATGTTTGGCCATTGTGCATTGCATCCAAAACACATCCAAGGAGCATCAAAGTGTGGCAGTGATAATAACACAGAATAACAACACCCATGCAAGGTTTCCAATTTAGCTCTGGATGTTTTTAATACACAAGTTTGAATTGAATCAACATTTTTTCTATGATCAAACATTGGTTCTTTTAAGCCAGTTACCCCTATCAAAGCCCGAATAATCCTTTCTACCAACAGGACCTGGAAATACTTTTTAAACATTTGGAGCAACCATGAATTAAGTGCAGAATGCCCAAGAAATCCACACACCTTTTTGCTGGCAGGAAGGTCACATGCTACACACAAAAGAGCAGATCTTACAAATCAACTGAGTTAATCTTCATTTCCACTCCATCCCATAACAAGTGTAGTTCTGGCATTACAATTTCTCACCCCTACTAAGTATGGAGATAGTTTATATGGCTGAAACCAGTCAACATTAACTGATAAAGCAAGCTTATATTGAAATGACACACCAATTGATTATAAGTTTGGAATTACTTCCAAATGTGACCATCATAAATGTCATGCAATGTGTTACCATCATTATCTTTTGATCTCCATGCTTCACACATTGAGGTCTGCTCATATGATATTAACTTATCAAACTGTGATAGCAGAATATCTTAATCATTTTTTCCCCCTCCAGCCAATTGTACTGTTTTCAAAATTAATGCATTGTAGTTTTGAGAGCAATGGTACTGTTTGTAATTCCTGTCTTCTTAAAATGTTTAGAGCACTATTTATAGCTCTCAAAACTATGTGTAGTGTTTCCTAATACTATCTATATGATGCAAAAAATTTTCTTATATAAGGATCAGTTTAAAAAGCTAGTTGTTTGTCGACAATGCAACTCTAGATCTTATGATAACTGCACCCAGAGTGGTCGGTCCGTGTATATTTCCGCCATTCGAGAATTTCCAACGTTATATATTTTTTATTCATTGAAAAATTGCTTTTCCCTTCAATTTTTCATTGTTTCGTCAGATTCAATCCAAGGACTTACTCGATTCTTACTGCGTTTCTCTAGTAACATCTCAATTTTTGAATCAATGCAAATGTATATTTCCGCCATTGTAATATTTCAATGTTTCAATTTTTTGAAACCTTGAAAAATTGCTTTTCTCTCCAAAGTTTCATTGTTTCATTAGCTTCAATTCACGGACTTACTCGATTTCGACTGCTTTTTCTCAATTTTTGAATCAATGCAAGTGTACATTTCCGCCATATTAAATGTTTTGAATAAATGCAAATGTATATTTCCGCCATATTAAAATTTCATTGTTTCAATTTTTTCAAACATTGAAAAATTGCCAAAGTTTCATTGTTTCATTAACCTCAATTCACGGACTTAATCAGATAAACCTATACGTTGTTCTCGCAAGATACTATTATTAATTGCATGCCCTTGTGCGTTTCCGCCATTTCCCTTGTGTTTGAATCACAGTGTTCCATACTTTTCTCCTCTTGGGGATGTGGAGTCCATTTCTTCGTCCATCCATGGCAAGGCAGCCCTTTTTCAGGTCATGGGGGAGAGGATGAAACACCTTTGCACTCATGAAAGCCTCTTATACTGCTCCGCAATGCATTTGCAATTACCAAATTAATGTATATACCATCCTGGAGTCTGGAGCTAAAGAGAAGAAGAGGGTCTATGAGCAGGCTGTAGTTGAGCGGAGGGGTAACTTTACACCAATAGTGCTGTCAGTGGATGGTTTGCTACACAGAGAGGCCGAATATTTCCTAAAGAGATTGGCAGCAATCTGGCTCACAAATGGGAAAAGCCCTATTCTCAAACATGTGAATATGTTAGGGCCCGACTGGCCTTTGCTATCATAAGGGCAAAAAGTTTGTGTCTAAGGGGCTCACGAGTGAAGTGGAGGAGTGGACTTGGGATGGATGATGGAGCACCTCTCTACTTCATTTTATAGATTGCTCATGCATATGCATACTGGAAGAATTAAATTTATTTATTTTATTTTATTGTAAATCAGTTCCTTCCCCTTACGGACATCACCTTGTTTCCTGTCACCAAGTCTCCAACTTTATGACAATGAACCTTCTTAATGACCATCATGGTTCAGTCTAAAGTCGGAGGCCTTGAAATAAGGCACCTTGTTCCGTCATCATATTTTTTAATTTTTGCCTCATTTGCGGGTTGTAGAGAACTCACTTTTAACATTCTACCACCTCGTTTTCAAGAGTCACCACTCTCCCTTTGGGATTCTGCCATCACTGAATGGTCTGCAGCTAGGTCATAATGCACCTTCTCCTTTTGGCCATATGTCACATCGACAGCATGCATGCATGCATGGGATCTACCAACATCTTTCGCCCGGTGTGACGGTGTCACAGGAAAATCTGTCGCCCGGAAATTGTGTTGCGGCGACAGTTTTGATTATGCCGCTCACAATTAGCGTATAGCGACGATATATCCTGAGGAAATTCTGTCGTCAGGAAATACTGTCGCTCGACATGGATCGGTGTGAATACGACGTACACTACTGCTAGCTTTCTGCTGTAACCAAACCTATATCCTCCTCTTTGTAATAAGAATGTAACATTGAGCATCAGTATACATAAATGGTTGTATTCAGCAAAGAGAACTGCTGCAATTGTTTGGCCCAAACACCCCGCAGACTCTGTATCTTAGATCGCTTCATGTATATAATGTTCCATACTCTCATCAAAGGAGGAAAACTCGTGCAGGATTCATAGATTTATGTGCATGTAGTTATAAGTAGACAGTTCTTGACTGATGAAACTCTTAATTGACTCAGATCCTGTTACAATAAGTGGGATACACATGCAGTTTCCATCAGCTACAATTCTCTTTGTTGCTGCAGCATGCACTTATCATTGCCTGCGTGCGAATATGTACAAATACTAGCATTTATAAATACCTGAATTTTATTTCAAGATTGCTGTTCACGAGTCATGTCATAAGATTCTGGATACAAGCTTGATTTCATATTGAATTCAATGGACAAATGAACATGTCTGCCATATACCAAAAAAGGGTGAGGGGGAATATTTGGTTGAATGTTGAATAGTAAAACGATATGAAAAAGGTATATATAGAATCAACATATTGATCAGTCTCAATTTCTTTGCTGTAACTTATGCTGAAGTGTTTGGTTGAACCACTAGCTCATCACTCTCAGGATGATATGCACTTGTCAGGTTACACTGTACTCCAGTAATTCTGCCACAATTCACCTTAGAAAGACAATTTCATTTTAACAAACACGCCGGTAAATGCTTCTGCTGTTAATAATTTGATAACAAATTCTCGACCTGATCGGTTATATTAAAACCTAGCAACATCAAACAGTGTAACAGAAACTCATGCAGCAACTCTGATGGCAGGGGCTCAGGGCTGTTGTGGTAAAGGATCAATCATATATGCGTGCATGGTGTGCCGTACTTCAATTGGGTTAGTTGGGTAGACCTCTGCTCATGTCTTTTCAAATTTTCTACGCACATGTACATATGCATAGAATTGCATCAGTACATAAATATAACTGTTTGCTCTTTGGCATTTGTCACACGTTTCCAGAATTCTTTCACGTCATACCATTCCACGCCAATAAAACCTCTCCGCTATTTTGGACAGCGTCTTATCTTGTCCGAAGTGACCATATTTATTAAGTTCAACGCAACGATATCATTCAAGAACGTTTATTGTTCATCCTTAATTCTGTCACAACCTATAAAATATCATCAGTTAGCGCAAGATATTCCGAAGTACGTGTACTTCATTCGTTATCGCGAAGTACTTCGATCACGACAGAATCATTTTGCTCTTCTTCGAAAACAGTCTCTTTCGTTCTTATTACAAAGAGGATGATATAGGTTTGTTTACAGCAGAAAGCTAGCAGTAGTGTATGTCGTAATAATTCCATGTCAAGCGACAGTATTTCCTGACAGAATTTCATTAGGATATACGGTCGCTTCGTTAATTGTGAGCGGCATAATTTCCTGAGGAAAAACTGTTGCCGCGACACAATTTCCGGGCGACAGATTTTCCTGTGACACCGGTGTGGGAGGGTGTATTGTCCCCCCGTGCGGAATGTCCCCCCGGACATTTTGCACTAGTCCCCCCGGACATTCCGCACTGGGGCAAACTGTCCCCCCTCAGGGTAAAATGTCCCCCCCCCCCCCCCACACACACACACACACACACTCCACACTAGGGCGCAATGTCCCGCTACCTATGGGATAACAAAGGAAACAGTTATAAACGTCCAACCTGGATTTTTCTTAGGCTGATTTTTAACAAAACCCCGTCCTTATACATGTATAGCTTACAAACCATCCTACCCGGATAGTGCGTCCAGGATGGGAATACAGGTGCTTCTACTCTGGTTCTCTCGAACAAAAATCAAGTCAACATGGGTTTTGTTCGACAAAATCAGGGTAGAATCATATCTATTCTCACCCTGGACGCTCAATCCCAGTAAGGTTTTTACACTATTCCCACCCTGGACGCAAGATTTTTAGTCTGGGTACCCGACTGATCGGTTGTATACTATTACGCAACCGATGAACCGACGATGGGAATAGCCTTTGCATTCTTCCTGAGGTATGTCAGGCGGTGCACGCAGTGTGGAGCTGTGTTTATGTGACATTACTCTTCAGGCTATGATCCTATTGATCTTAATCTCTCATTTCCGCCATGAATTATATCAACAAATGTTCACCACTATTTTTAATAATGAATGTTCTTCTATGTGTGTGAGTATTGGTTTCAATGAGAGCTTTGACGACGGAAAGGATAAGAGCTATGTATTCGTTAAGGAATATTAATACTATAAAATTCTAATCCATGTTCGTGTATGTGTATGTGTCAGTATTGGTTTCATTGAGCATTTAAAGCGGCGGAACCACATGCGACGGATATAGGAATAATGGCGTCAACGCGATCCCGTGTACTGCCGTTGTGCGATCCACCCTTTTGTACACTGCAAGTCCATATTAGGATTGCATAAAAAATTTCCCAGCCTTGTCATAGATGAAATAAAATGTTATGAGGGGGGACATTTTACCCTGGAGGGGGACAGTTTGCCCTAGTGTAGATTGTCCGGGGGGACATTGTACACTAGTGCAGAATGTCCGGGGGGACATTGTACACTAGTGCAGAGTGTCCGGGGGGACAAATTTTAGGGGGGACATTGTACACTACGACACCGGTACACTGAATTTTTGCGTGACAGTGCCCTATTCATTGTTTCTAGTGAAATGCATCTATCAGTTTTTACTGTGTAGTTGTAGCTACTGCATGTATACATGTGCATGCCTATACATGTATATAGTCTGCAAGTTGCACTATCACTATGCGGATAGTGGAACCGATCAGTCGGGTACCCAGACTAATGCATGCCATCATCATGTCATGCAGCTAATCATTGTATAAATACTGATCTCATCAGTTACTGATGTGTTTTCCATGCATTGAAACCTACACAACCATGCACACTATATATGCTAAGGAATGCTTGTAGGAGTATCTAGTGCCACACAAGGCACTTTTTTAAAGGCCTGAGTTTGATCCACATAACACCTATAGCCCAGCTCGCGATCCCACAAATGCTGGTCAAAACTCAGCGTTGTACATGTATAATCATTATTCGTATATAGCTTGATTCAATTAAATTGTCGTGAACATAAGCGATCGTCATATAGTTCCCAAAGCACATGCACATATCCATCCTTTTCTCCTTCATTTAAGTTAATACTCTGCACGGAGAGCTTGCAGCTAGACAACCAAGCATTTTCAGTCACTTGTTAACTAATCGCGATAGATCAAACTGCGCTGCAGAAAGGCCCCTCAAAATATCTGTGAAAATGGACATCTTCAATTGCAGTTGAGAGAGCAAGTACATACATATGCATGTATATATGATGCATGGAGAAAGTTTAAAAACCATCAACACTTAAAGTGCATGATGCATTGAAACACATATAATATTATTATACATATAATAACAATTATTATTATTATTATACATGCATATGTGATGATGGTGGAATCATATGGAGCTTGGGACAAGGAATTAAGTTGTTCTAGCTTTCTCAAGACTTGCATCACACCTTGTCACAAGGACCAACACCCCCAAATCCAAGATGGTCTGCAAGTCTGCAACCTGTACGCCGCCTGAACTTAACTCTAGTGCACGCAAAAACACGGTCCTGCGGTCCCTCCTCTTAAGGGGTGGATATATCATCCAGGAGGGTGATACAAGTAGTTCTTCAACATAACTTTGTAGTCAATGTGTTTTATTTATCCAAATAATTATATTGTTTATTTACAAGTAACAAGGTGATGTCCGTAAGGCGTATAACAAGTATATACATTAATTTGGTAATTGCAAATGCATTGCGGAGCAGTATAAGAGGCTTTCATGAGTGCAAAGGTGTTTCATCCTCTCCCCCATGACCTGAAAAAGGGCTGCCTTGCCATGGATTGACGAAGAAATGGACTCCACATCCCCAAGAGGAGAAAAGTATGGAACACTGTGATTCAAACACAAGGGAAATGGCGGAAACGCACAAGGGCATGCAATTAATAATAGTATCTTGCGAGAACAACGTATAGGTTTATCTGTTTAAGTCCGTGAATTGAGGTTAATGAAACAATGAAACTTCTCTCCCTCCCTCCCTCCCTCCCTCCCTCCCTCCCTCCCTCCCTCCCTCCCTCCCTCCCTCCCTCCCTCCCTCCCTCCCTCCCTCCCTCCCTCCCTCCCTCCCTCCCTCCCTCCCTCCCTCCCTCCCTCCCTCCCTCCCTCCCTCCCTCCCTCCCTCCCTCCCTCCCTCCCTCCCTCCCTCCCTCCCTCCCTCCCTCCCTCCCTCCCTCCCTCCCTCCCTCCCTCCCTCCCTCCCTCCCTCCCTCCCTCCCTCCCTCCCTCCCCTCCCTCCCTCCCTCCCTCCCTCCCTCCCTCCCTCCCTCCCTCCCTCCCTCCCTCCCTCCCTCCCTCCCTCCCTCCCTCCCTCCCTCCCCTCCCTCCCTCCCTCCCTCCCTCCCTCCCTCCCTCCCTCCCTCCCTCCCTCCCTCCCTCCCTCCCTCCCTCCCTCCCTCCCTCCCTCCCTCCCTCCCTCCCTCCCTCCCTCCCTCCCTCCCTCCCTCCCTCCCTCCCTCCCTCCCTCCCTCCCTCCCTCCCTCCCTCCCTCCCTCCCTCCCTCCCTCCCTCCCTCCCTCCCTCCCTCCCTCCCTCCCCTCCCTCCCTCCCTCCCTCCCTCCCTCCCTCCCTCCCTCCCTCCCTCCCTCCCTCCCTCCCTCCCTCCCTCCCTCCCTCCCTCCCTCCCTCCCTCCCTCCCTCCCTCCCTCCCTCCCTCCCTCCCTCCCTCCCTCCCTCCCTCCCTCCCTCCCTCCCTCCCTCCCTCCCTCCCTCCCTCCCTCCCTCCCTCCCTCCCTCCCTCCCTCCCTCCCTCCCTCCCTCCCTCCCTCCCTCCCTCCCTCCCTCCCTCCCTCCCTCCCTCCCTCCCTCCCTCCCTCCCTCCCTCCCTCCCTCCCTCCCTCCCTCCCTCCCTCCCTCCCTCCCTCCCTCCCTCCCTCCCTCCCTCCCTCCCTCCCTCCCTCCCTCCCTCCCTCCCTCCCTCCCTCCCTCCCTCCCTCCCTCCCTCCCTCCCTCCCTCCCTCCCTCCCTCCCTCCCTCCCTCCCTCCCTCCCTCCCTCCCTCCCTCCCTCCCTCCCTCCCTCCCTCCCTCCCTCCCTCCCTCCCTCCCTCCCTCCCTCCCTCCCTCCCTCCCTCCCTCCCTCCCTCCCTCCCTCCCTCCCTCCCTCCCTCCCTCCCTCCCTCCCTCCCTCCCTCCCTCCCTCCCTCCCTCCCTCCCTCCCTCCCTCCCTCCCTCCCTCCCTCCCTCCCTCCCTCCCTCCCTCCCTCCCTCCCTCCCTCCCTCCCTCCCTCCCTCCCTCCCTCCCTCCCTCCCTCCCTCCCTCCCTCCCTCCCTCCCTCCCTCCCTCCCTCCCTCCCTCCCTCCCTCCCTCCCTCCCTCCCTCCCTCCCTCCCTCCCTCCCTCCCTCCCTCCCTCCCTCCCTCCCTCCCTCCCTCCCTCCCTCCCTCCCTCCCTCCCTCCCTCCCTCCCTCCCTCCCTCCCTCCCTCCCTCCCTCCCTCCCTCCCTCCCTCCCTCCCTCCCTCCCTCCCTCCCTCCCTCCCTCCCTCCCTCCCTCCCTCCCTCCCTCCCTCCCTCCCTCCCTCCCTCCCTCCCTCCCTCCCTCCCTCCCTCCCTCCCTCCCTCCCTCCCTCCCTCCCTCCCTCCCTCCCTCCCTCCCTCCCTCCCTTCTCCTCCCCTCCTCCCTCCCTTCTTTTCCCCTCCTCCCTCCCTTCCACTTCCTTCTATAGCCTGAGAAACAATGATTATTATTATTATTATATCACCACACTCTAAGTCATTGCTGGAATTGCAATTATATTATTCCTTTACTTGCATGTATGAAATGGAAGAAAAGGACAGCAAAATAGACCTATTTTTAGATGTTTTGTTAGATATGATCACTTTAATCAGTTTTGCATTGGATGAGGATGGTGCCAAGTTTGCTATACATACACGTAAAGCACTGGTTCAGTGAATTGTTAATAAAATTCATTTCATGCATGTTGGCAGGAAGTCAACTCAGTGGTGTACGCTTGTCTGTATGTCTGCATGTGATAAGCAACTTCTGTGCATGGCCTAGTTTTTATATGACTTTGCAGCTGTACTGTATACATATAGGTGGAACTGCAATCTGATCCTGCATGCATGCAGACACCATGTGATGTATAGATGTATGTACACATGGTGCTATGAATTGGTTTATATTTTTATAATGACCCCAGTTTCATATGCTACAAGTCACAGTAGTACTGAAGTAATTTATTCAATGCATGCATATGTGTCATCTGTGCTATGAACATTCATATGTATGTGTGATATAGTTAAACAATAAGTACAAATGAATTCTCAAAAAAATAATCTGCACCAGCCAGCTGCAATTACTGCTCTGTAGTTTTACATGTGTATACATACATAAACAACTTTAGTGGCCTTGTTTTGCACTGTTCTCTATAGGTGGAACTGTAATCTGATCCTGCAGAGACACCAAGTGATGTATGTACACATGAATGGTTTATATTTTTATAATGACCCTATAGCTTATTTATGCTGCTGAGTTGGACTACAGTGATACATTTTGATGTGCTGTACTTTTTTCTGTCATTTGAAGAATGAATAAGTTGTCTATATATCAATTCAGTTTTCAAGTCCCCATGCATTATGAAATTTTCCCTGCCCAAGTCAGCTACTACTTACTAAACACTGGAAATAAGGTATCAGATTATCAGTATTGATTGCAATTCTTGCCATGGTGTACATTAGTGACATGGGCTATGAGATTCATTTTCTTTTTACCCACTTAGCTACTGGAGTCAGGAGCATGCACTATTACACATTGTATTCATTGGACATTTTTAAAGCATCCACTGCAGATGTGGAATGAACGCTGGGCAGTGGTTTGGACTGGATTATATTAGGGAGACAGACTGCATGACCCATGCATGAAGGTGATTATGCATGCATGTAAGAGGAGTGCAGTTGTGATGAAGGGAAGTTTCTATATACATTGTGTTATTATCAAGCTAAAGTATGCCTACCACATTTGCTTGCATCAATACACAATATCGGTTCTTTATTACATAGGTTCACTCAGTATCGTGCAATCAGTCAATGTTTTAATTAATGCACTCAGCAAGTGTACACATACATAGTATAGCACATGCATGTGATCATTCGTCACTGTCCTCCAGGCGCTTCAATCCCTCCAGCAAATCATCCAGTCCCAGAAGACGCATCGTCTCTGTGTAGCCCCGCTCTGAGCGACACCGAGGACAACACTTAGTCAAAGCATCTGGCCCGGAATAACACGTGTTAACGCACTCCTCGCAACCAAGCAAAGACTTGCAGCACTTGCTTAATATGATAGGCGGTCTCATCGGTTCAACTTGACAAATAGCGCACCTAAAGGAATCTCGCAATAGCTTTTGGAGTCCCAATGGTACCTTGAGGTCTTTGGACAGTTTCAAAATCTCTTCTGTCTTCTCTTTTACATGCCCAATATCATTTTTTATTTCCAGTAGGAGATCTTCGCTATCAGCCATTTCCCGCTGTGGTGCTAATGACGACGAATCGCCTCGTGAGCGCTTCATTCCGGATCTTAGTAGCCGCCCGCGGTTAAGATCTTCCTCGGGTATTGCAAAAATTTTTCTCGCACTTGCCTTCCAAAACATTATCCCTATCGTATTAGATATGTGCATGGGAGGATAAATACACATGATATAGATAGGCTAAACCATGTTGACCATGGTAAGGAATGGACGTTGTGCTTGTTTGTGCAAGAAGTATTGGCCCACTTACGGCACAGCATAGACAAACCTCCCCACAGGCAAACCACATCAACAATGGTAAATATGATGTGACTGCCACATACATGTAAATCATCATTCCATTTATTAGAACCACAGAATTGAAAGATGCTGGCCAGAAGTTAACCATCGTGTTAACTACCCTGTCAAGTCATGCCTCATCCAAATGCAGGAGAATGGGGAATTTGATATGGACTTGATGTCACACAAGTATTGTGTATCCTGGATTGCGCTGCGTGTGTGCAATGTGGGAATACAGCAATTTACTGCTGCTTGGAACCACCATTACATTCCAGGTGGGCTACACAACATCATCAAATCAATGTTTGCTTATCATCCATTATTTATAAGGCAAAGGGATCCCCAGTGACCTCATGTCAAACAGCCGAGCAGTTAAACTACCATCGGACACTATACCTGACGTGCAGACAGTGATTACATATTATGAGCAAAATGGAGGAACAATTACCCGGGATTCTCACTTTGGTCAAGATCCACTGGCTGGAAAAGTTCACTTGACTACTGAACGCATGACAAGGTTTCAGCAGCAATTTCCTGACCTTTCTCCAGTTTTTCATACTATCTGTAACAACGATTGCAACATGTTTAAACGCTGTCTTCAATTGTATATTAGGCTCACAGAAGAACTATCTGTTTCTATAGCCAATCCTTAATATACTAATAGTAATGCTGTTGTCCAGTGAATTTGCATCATATTTTCATCAAGTCATAATGTAAATTGATAATTTAATAATGAAGGAATTAAACAAAGCTCGGTCATTGAGATGAGGTTTAGCTTAATACATGCAATGGATGCCCAAATGATCACATAGAGGGCTTTGACTGAACTGAGTAAATAATCCAGCTCTCACACAACATTTTTGTATGACATCATAGTCTGCATTTTTCCATCCACCCTCTTCCCACCATTAGATACATGAATCCATTAACGCTTGTGTGTCAATAGACTCCAATGTGATCTTCTCATGGGTGGTGCAGCTATGATATGTTCATCATTACAAGCAATATGAACATTTGTGAAAATGTGTAATTAGATTGTTGTCCAATATGTTGAACAAGATTTAATTTGTTGTAATGAAAGGCTCTTAGCGCGCACAAAAACAAACAAGTTTCATTATGACTGATGCATGTGCCACTGTTGAAACTGATATAAGTATGGCTACTTGCAGCCTATGCTGGATCACCTGTGTGTCATAGGTCATATGGAAGGGGGCGGGGAAAGTACATGCCAACTTACTTTTGTCGAAGTGTAGTATGAGGGTTATCTTGCAGATATAGACCTCATGCATGTATGCATGCATGGTATGGATGCCTTAAATACTACCTACACTACAGGAAACCCAACGCATTTGATGACAAACAGTCCCAACCAAGCTTGCATTAAAATTAAATGTACAAGAACCGTACATGTATATGCATACCAAGCAACAACCATGTAAATAAAAAGGGAAATCACAACTGTGACAATTTTAAAAGCAGACATCGGTCACTCTTGATACCACGTTTGCTCTCTTGTGCAGCGTATAGAGAAACACCATTAGGTCACTGTTAATAAACCAGTATATACATGTGTGATATTCTAATCATTAGGGGTTCATGGTTCAAGGTACAGTAGTAAACCCAAACATCTATGCTGTGTTACATCCACCACCATAATGCACAGGCTGGAGCCCTGATTCCATATACATGTACCAGCCATGCTTTATCAAAAAATGCAGACAAGAAACAACACAATAAAGGGAGGGAGGGGAACGAGGAGGGAGGAGCAAAGGGAGCGGATGAGGGGAAAAGAGAGGGAGAGGAAGGAGCAGGAGGGAGAGGAAGCAGGAGGCAGAGGGAGAGGCAGGAGCAGGAGGGAGAAGGAGAGGAAGAAGAGAGAGGAGGGAGGTAGAAAGAGAGGGAAGGGAGGGAGAGGGGAAAGAGCGGTGTGAAGTTAACCGAGGGGAAGAGAGGGAAGGAAGTCAGAGAGTGACTCTGAAGGGAAGGGATGGAGAGGGAGGAGAGGGCTGTG
>OX442422.1:2452821-2562128 GCA_949361645.1 Spongilla lacustris | reverse complement strand
AAAACAAGGCAGAATGTCATCAAAACTAACCAATTACTTTCATGTGCATTAGCACAAGGTAAAGGTCGGCATACACAGGGCGACTACCTGTTGATTTGTCGCATGCAGCTCAAATGAATATAGGGTAAAAGTTCCGTAATTGTTTAGTTTACTGATGGGTTGCGGAACATTTGTCCATATTCATTTGAGTTGCATGCGACAAATCGACTAGACGCCCGGGCCGTGTATGCCGACCTTAACACAACAACACACAGGAACTGATTCTTAGCATACATATACATGTACATACTGACATATATATACATGCACAGAGAGAGGGGGAGAGAGGATTCATAGCCACTCACACAACAACACGCAAACACAGTCACGCATACACACTCACACACATGCTCACACACACAATCACATACACAATCACACGCACTCACAACATGCTCACACACACAATCACACACACACACACACTGGCAGCTGTGGGGTATCTGCCATAGCCATTATTAGGATTGGTGCTTGCTATATGGGGTACTTGCCATACGACCAGTTAACTCCATAGCTTCTTGCCATAGGGACCACTCCAACTCCATACACTGTAGCTATTAGGTGCACGTGTCTGCCATAGATTTGAGTTCATAGCTGTTAACTGTGTGATTTTCCATGCATCGCTTATTGCCATAGAGTCTACTCCATTCGACCATACATGGGGTATTCCGTATTGGAAGTGCGGATATAGGTACCTAAGTTGCGAAAAACTACACAAAATATGTCAACAAGTCCCCACATTGCAAATTTGATTTGCAATGTGGGGACTTGTTGACATATTTTTTTTATTATTGAGCAGGTAGTCAATATAATTTTTAATTCTGCAGTTAGCTGCAGTACAGTTTTCTGAATGCGTCCATACATTTTCTATGGACATTGATTTACGCAATGACCGAATACCGCGTAATCCTTTTGACCGCCAATTTCTCGATATGTTGACTCGAAAGGTAAGCGTCGCTTTTCTTATCGCTTTTGGTCTTTGGAATACCCAGTTGGATAACTACCATGCAAGAGTACAACCAGCTAGGCTATATATTGACCACTTCCCACCCTTCTCCCATTTTGGCACCCCACCGGGGGACAATATACCCTAGGTTATAGTGTCCGGGGAGGGGGACAGTATATCCAGGGGGGGGGACAGTATATCCAGGGGGGGGACAAATTATATATCCTAGGGTATATTGTCCGGGGGACAATATAACCTAGGGTATATTGTCCGGGGGGACACTTTTTCCAGGGGGACATCATATCCTCCGACACCGGTGTTGGAGCAGATTCTGTCCCCCCGCAGATTTTGTCCCCCCGGACATAATCTGCTAGCGGAAATTGTCCCCCACGGACATAATCCGCTAGCAGATATTGTCCCCCTTCCGCAGAAATTGTCCCCCCCCCCCCCCCCCCCCCCCCCCCAGGTGATCGCGATCGATACTCCAATACGTATAGCCTATCCTGTACACTAGTACTGTAGATGTCAACAGTAGGCTAGGTGATCGATACTCCGCCTTTCCTAATATGTTATGTTTAACCAGGGCTGCCAGGGAGTGAGATATCGGAAGGACCCCCAATCCTTGATGTTGTGGCAAGTATAGAACTTACATGATTGGTCATATTCTATGTGTGTTATGATTGGCTATGTTATACGTGTATATATGGCTGGTTGCCATGCAACCGGGTTGTTGTTATTTCAGTATTATAGTTTTCGATACTTGGAAAGTACGTGCGTTACAATATACGTACTAGGTCTAGGTCCTATAAGCTAACAGTCCCGCCGGCCCGCTGTTTGCATCGGGCCCGAAACATACAGTACTCTCCAGTCCTGCCCATTCCTTTTCATATCGGGCCCGAAAGGTACATGTATGTACGTTAGTGTGAAGTGTCATGAATACTATTAGCAAGATACCTGATTCCACTATACACCCGCAGTCCTATCAATCGATCTCCCCGCCAGACTTCTTGGCCCTCTGCCCTTCTAAGTTGTACGTGATGCGTTTTGCAGCTGCTAGCTTTATGAAGACGGCCGGGTACGACAGCCACTTGACTTGACTTGTCTTATACTATATTATTTGTATTATAGTGGAGATCGATGGTAGTGAAATTTCCTTATACACAGCTTCTATAAGACCGTCAAATTAAAGTCTATCGGCTATAGGACCATTTCAGGATATTGGCCGTGAGTCGGCCCGTGACAGCTAGACATGACTTCAGGACCAAATTAGGCAGAGCCTGGGATATACATGTGTATCGATCGGTCGGACCATGCACACGAAGCAGCGCTAATAAACACAAAGGGATGCCATGGGTTAGGGGGGGGGACATATTCTGCGGAGGTGGGACAAAATCCGCTAGCAGAATGTGTCCCCCCGGATAGAATCCGCTAGCGGATTTTGTCCGGGGGGACAGAATCTGCTAGCGGATTTTATCCGGGGGGACCGGCATAACGGATTATGTCCGGGGGGACAATAATTGGGGGGGGGGGGGGGGGGGACAAAATCCGCTATGACACCTGTGTTAATCAGTGTTGATTGGGCTCGTTTCCAATCCCTTTACTATAATATCTATGCTGATATCGACACAGTACATAAATGTCTTGGCAACACTGACCTAGGGTAGCGTAGGGTATGTTCGGCAGTGGGTAGTGTTCGGCCCCCAACGCTTCTAAAAAGGGGCTAAGGCTTACTGAGCGCTTTAAAATTGAAACAACGAATGGAACACAATCTCCAAGGAGTTAGTTTTCTGCCAGTTCAGTTAAAGTTTCATTACAAAATTTCATGTAGCGAGTAATATTACTTTTGTTTACCCAACCTAATTTTTTGGCTAAAATGGCGCAACGTACGGTGCGCAACTGTTAAAAGGTGCGATAGGGGCAACCAGCATTTGTCAGGCAAGTTTCATCGGTTTTAACTTTTGGGATTGTTTCTGAACTAAGAACTGAATACACTACCACAAAACATGTTTTGCTACATACAAATATGAAATATCGAAGAATTCTAATGGGGGTCGAACACACCATGGTCGAATCAAGCAATTTGGGTGTGTTCGGCATAGGGGACGAACACTGCAAAAAAGAAGAAAAAAACTTTATCAATAAAAAGATATATGTTAAGGTTGTTCAAGTGGTAGGTTTCTTATATATGAATCACAGAGCAAAATATTGCCCGGAAGGAGTGCTCGTCCGGGGGAGAGGGGGGGGATGGGGGGGGGGGGGGGGGGGGGGGCATATGGTATCCTATATGAAATATCTTTTTTTTTGCGTTGTCCTCCAACTTTTACAGGCAGCTGGTGCAATACAAAAATACTTGTACTACAGTTTTGTCCTTTCTCTGTCAGCAATGATATGTTCTTGAGTACCAATTATAATTATACATGCATATAATTATAATTATATATATAATTAGAGCTCATACACACAACACTTGCTATATATAAACACACTACAGTTAAGATGGGATTCTACGGAGGATGGCTCTGGCATTCGCTCTTGTTAGGCAAATGCTCAAGCTTGCGAAAAGCTCAAAAGATATCTGTGCCTTTGGCAGAGACTTGTGGATCGCAAGCCTAGCAATTATCTGAGCCAGAAATATTGAAGCTTCGTTACCCCAAGCCCCATAGGAGTCAACTACTAGAGGGGTTGAGACCCACCCTAAAGCTAAACACTTTACATCATTGGCCTGGTGTTTCCTCCTCTCCGTTGCGTCAAGGACTGCACCAACCGTTGCTCCCGCTTCAGCTAAAGTCGAAGGATTTAGCGGTGAGACAACGGAGATGTCCAGGGCAACGGGCCTTCCATGGTTCCAATGCTTCACGAGAATATCAGCAGGCCGTGACTGTGAATGGTCAGGAAAGAGCCCAGCACCAGCTTCAACTTCGATTGAAGCATGTGCACGGTGAAGAAAGTGCGCTAAAGTGTCCCTGAGAGCATTATGGCGTGTAATAACATCACCCCCACATTTGCATGTTAATGCATGGTGTCCAAGAGGGTCCAGACTGTGGGCAGGGCAGAAAGCACACTGAGAGCCCTGGGAGGTATCTTGGCCTAGCCACCACTTGACAGCTACCCTGAATTCAATTGGGTCAAGATGGAGAGCTAGGGATGTGGAGGGAATAACTGATAACCAGGATGTCGCGTGGGGGGCTGAAACTGATAGCAACCGAGCCTTGTTAGCAGGGGAGGATTCATCAAAGAGGACTTGAAAGCAATAGTCGTTTACTTTTGAAGACAAAAGCTTCTGACTGACAGGTGAGGAAACCACAGAATTGACAGATAGTTTCTCAATTGGAGCAACAGTAGAATTGAAGTGGTCCAAGGCATTTGTAAGGTGTATGTCATCTGTATCATACACCCCAGAGGAGCAGAAGGAAGCAATAAAAGCTGAGCTGGAGTGTAGGGACAGTGAGCGCAACCCAAGACCACCACTGTTAAGGCCAAGTTGGGCCTGACACCATGCCTCATCTGACATTTCAAAACCTATGCAGTCCATGAAACAGTGGTGGATGTCATCATCGAAGAGCTTGAAAGCATCTGATACCAAGTTGGTTGGAATTGAGCGAGCCAAGTAGCTTAACTTGCAAAAGCTACCACATAGACGAAGTAATGTTAAAGCTACTTGAGGGTCTATGACAGAAACCTCTATCAAGCAGTGCAAAAGCTTGCGAGCTTCAAGCCGTTTTGAGGCAATAAAATTTGCACAGTATATGTAGTCACCAATTGGGCATCCTAATATCTCAAAATGAGGCAATTGGAAAACTTTGAGCTCTGGTGGGAAAGGGGAGGCATCACTTGGGCAGTACAGCTCACATTTAGAGATATTGATATGTAGGCCAAGAGGGGGTCCTAACTCCTGAATAAGGGTCAAAGATCTACAAATTGAAGACTTCTTGCCTGCTAATATGCCATCATCCAGATACCAAGCTTGATATAATAGATGGTTGCACTCAGTATCGTCTTTAATAGCTCCAGCATATAATTATAATTATATATCAATTCATTTCACTTTTTTTGTTTAAGATATCAGTGTAACTAATTGTAAAACCATAGCATGATTGCCATTGCACGGTGCTTCATTGCCACACATTTTATTGATCGCTGCTATAAATAAAGTAAGGGAGGTCACATGTCTTGGCATGCAGCATCAAAGGCCTATGGTGTACCACGATCCACACTCTGTGACTAGTTGGATGGAAAGAGACCAGAGGATAGAAAAATGGGTCCTAGTACTGTGTTGACAAAGGCTGAGGAAGCAATGCTAGCAGCTGCTGGCATTCTGCATCAAGTTTCTGAAATGCGGCTTCCCCATAAATAAGCAGGATCTCTGTGATATTGTTGCCAAGGTCGTCAAGGCAGATAAACGTAGAAATCCATTCAAGGATGGCAGGCCAGGCTATTGCTGGTTTCAGGGTAAGAAAGGAGTTGAGAAAAGGGAAAAGAGCAGAGATAACAGGGAATGAAAAGATCAAAAAGACGAAGATGATTCTGATGGCGATTGGAAATGCATGGTGTGTGATTCCAGTTTCTTTCAACAAGAACAAGATGGCGTTGAATGCAAGTGCGTGCAGTGTCAGAAGTGCGATGAAACATCACATGCCACCTCAGTGCATCCCAGAAGTTCACAGAATATATTTCTCTTTTGAAAGTGAAGATGAAGAGGAATACATTTATCCAAACTGTACAAATCTTGCTGAAGACAGTGACAACCTGTGACTTGAGCTCCACAGGCCTGGAGTGCAAGTTGCAATTGCCAGACGTCTATAGGGTGCTTATATTTAATACGATGATTCCAATTCCTGCATGCAAGTATATAGCATACCTCAATGCTGACTGATGATTCCTGGATCTGAAGCTATTTTACTCATTTTATACCGGGTATAATAGTAAGAATGTTTATATGCCTCATTGCGAATGACTGTGCTATATGCGGTGACGAACACTGCCTAATCGCACTGCCGAAATAACCCTTAGCGCTGCCGACTACTGCCGAACGCAACCGTAGTGACTTTAATATTTCATTGCATTTACAATAGACAAAAACAAGACAATATTAAGTGATACTGTTGTTCTAAGGTGGGTTAGGTTTCTAAAAGTGCAGTTAGCATATTTTTTTAATTCCGAATATCTGTAGGGCTATTTATTGTACATCAAATTCTCGCGCGACTGCCGAACACTACCGAATCTACCCTATCTATTAGGCTTTGCTTTCGGCTAGCCGACTGCATTTTTATCCCGTGGCAAATTAGCCACCTTCGGAGCGCTGCCGTATTACGGATCTCTAGTGGCTCCTCGAGAAACGCACCTGGGATGTCTGCCTCTGTGAGTACTGTTGTGACAGAGGCTTGGTCGGTAGAAAATTATCAACAGCCCGGTACAGTGTAGTGCTAGCGCGCAGGAAGTACTCCGGAAGTGACGCAATTAAGAATAATTGCCGTTAAAGGGAAGAGTCTATTGATACCCACTACTGTGGTACTATACTTTAAACTACAGTTATGAGATGCAGGTCTGCTTACAGAACCAGTTAGGTACAAGGATGTCTGTCGTTTTGAATGCATGGTAAAAATATTGGTGAACAAAAATGAACCATATCTAGGTTGTGGACACTGTTACATGAGGGTGGTATATCAAAACCAACATCCTATTAATAGGAGGGGTACATCCATCATACAACTGAAGCACTGTAGCAAAATGACATATCACTGTATTACATCAAAATTAATTATTAAAAATAAGACTACATACATACAGACAATAATACAACACTATATAAGGATATAAATATACAATTAACACACAATACATATTACACCATTGTACAGCATCTAATACTTCAATACAGTACAATCACCAAAGTTAGCAACATACATGTACACACTATTATCTCTGGGATCTATATATATACCATGAGGTTTGTTCAGAATTCCAACTGTGTGAATCTTGTTTCCTTGAGGATCAAAGATGGAGACACAATGGCCATCTCGATAACTGACAATGCTGTAACCTTCCCCATCAATGGCTATTCCAATTGGACCTCTACAATCACCGTATGTTCTGACGTACACACCTTCCTTTGAGAAGACTTTGATATTACCTGAACCAAAGGCTGCAACATGAATGTTTTCCTGAGGGTCTAAGGCAAGACCACATGGGTTCTGAAAACAATGGTTCCCAGAGCCTTTACCATCTATCGTTTGCAACCAACCACCATCCTCATTGAATATTTGTATCCTATGGTTACATTGGTCAGAAACAATCAGCCTGTTGTTTGAGTCAACAATGACAGCACTGGGGCCATCAAACTGTCCCTGACCTGAGCCCTGCTTACCAAACTTATGAAGGAACTTTCCTCCTGATGTCAGCTTCTGTACACGATGGTTGCTGTAGTCAGCAACATAGAACACATCTCCCTTGAAGGAAATGCACCACGGTGTACTGAACTGACCATTGCCACTTCCACCATGACGTGTTTTACCTATCGTATTCTTCAGTCGACCCGTTGGATCAAATACATAAATGCAGTGATCTCCACTCCCTGCACACCCTACATAGATGTCTCCATTGTCATGGACGGCAACACATACTGGATTACTATCACACTTGATCACATGCTGGGCTTTGCATATGGTGTTGTAGTCACGTTTAGTAGGTCTCACATCAAGGTCATGAGGACTGTTCTCTACATGTTGACCATCCATTGTGATGACCAGCTGGTGAGGACCAGCAGTCCGAGGGGTGAGGGTGATGGTGTAGGTACCATCCCTGTGGTCCTCCACCTCTCCATACACAACTGCTCCGCTGTGGGCCTTGGACCTCATCTCACCCTTTACCTCTACACCACCCTGTGGATAGCCCTCCCCCTCTGAGGTCTTGCTCTCTACCTTAACATGGAACCTGGTCTCCATCCTGGCTACTGATGTGGATGTCCATGTGCTTGAAGATGGAGACAACTCTGATACATGACCAAATTTGGACAGTTCTCTTACAAGATCATCTGTTTGCACAGATGCCAATAAGTAGTAATGTTCTATTGGAGTGAAGGACATGGTCTGTACCCTCTTGAGAGTGGCCTGCAGTTCAGTGGGTACCACTCCTCCCAGAGCTATCACCTCATGGTCAGTGTGGGTCTGGAGGATGTGCGAGGCCACCTCAGTGTAGTGACCAATGTCCTCAACTATCTTCACAAACTGTTCCTTCTGGAAGGTCAGAGCAGTTGTCTCGGACAGTGAAATGGCCTCTAACTGTGACAAGAGTGTCATTTTCCTTTCCTCTAATGTTTGCTGGAGTATTTCAAAGGCTTGGTTGATGGCCAAGAGAGCATTCCTTTTCGAGATCTCCACTTGTCCTATCATCTTGCCTTTTCCATCAATGGCTCCAGTCAGCTTTGTCACAACCACTTTAGTAGCATTCACTAAACCCTCCATTTCATCTCTATGAGACTTGGCAGCGTATGAGAGGGAAACACTCGTGTGTTCCCAGTGACCATCACTGATGCATTTTGGACAGCAAACACACTTACAATTCTCACAGTAGACTTTTGCCTGAAGGTTATGGATAGAACACAACTGATCATTTGGCTTCAGGTAGGTTTGCAGCTTTTTGGCTCCCTCCTGATCAAGTCCAACCATACAGTGTTCGGGCAGTTGGTGACTATTTTTGTGGAGGTCATGACAGAGCTGGCATTTAAACTGACGGCATGTACAACAGAACACAACTGCAGGACCACTACTTCCATATGTACATTGGTCACAACACACCTCACTGTTGCTGACTATCTTGGACATGTATCCAGCTACCTCTACTTCAAATCCAAGGTGGAGGTTCTGAGGGAGAGCACTGGCTCCCCCCACCGGGATGCTCATGTTTCGCTCACAGGTGGGACATTTGAACACTTGTTGGGAACCACTTTTCTCTATCTCATGATGGAGACATTGTTGACAGAAGGAGTGCAAACACGGTAGAATTCTTGGATCATTGTAAGGCTTGGAGCACATACCACACATTGTGTGTGCCACACTGTAGGAGGTAAAAAAAAATGGTGCCAGGAGAACCCACATTAACAACTTCAAAATTTAATGGATTTTAAAATTGCAACAATTTAAAAAAAAGCGAGCTAGTTAAGTTACTAGCTTTCAGATTACCTGTTGATGATGAGTTATAAATACAATTTTTTAATTATCTGCAATTTTATATTTACTTGAATTGCCATATTCCGAATCAGTTGTGATTCCCAAATCTTCATTTAGCACATTCCACAAGACATATAAACATTCCTTGTATTTAAATAGCATACTCTCATGCACTAATAGAGTATTATGGTGGTCTTGAAAAAGCTATGAATACTAAGTGTAGTAAATGATGCCTTTTGCAAGACCCATCCATGCATTGCTATTACGAAAGGTTGTTACTAGATCTGCCAGTGCAGCAGCAAGATCGGTGCAGATCTTTTAATCTATTGTCAATCTTAACTTCACACATGCACATGTACACGGTTTTGTAGTACCACACTCAATGTTATGGCAGCTGTACTTCTTACTAATGCATAACACGAGTACTTTATGTGTGATTGCTACACATCAAATTTGCCGATTGGAAATTCAAGTAGAACTGTTCTATTCACTTATTTACGGTAAGTTATATTATGCCAACAATGAATGCCCCCCCCCCCCCCCCCCCGCTGCCATGGCCAGAGCAGGAACCAGCAGCAGTTAGAGGCAGAGGCCACCAGGGACTGGGGAAGAGGACTAGGTCAGAAAAGAGGCCGAGGAAAATTTGTTTACTATATCAGTTAAGAATTGTTACAACAATCATTATTAAACTGTAGCAGAAAATTCGTAGTGTTGAAAAGGATAATATTGAGATAATGTGATCAAACTGGATAACATATTATTATAGCTGGGATGAATTGGGAGGGCACCATATAGATCTGCTACAAATGCTTTCTAGTGGATGAACAATATAATCATGCCGCAAAAAATTAATCAGTGGGGAGTAATATGGTGAAAAACGAAATCTCCAGATTTGCGACCTTCAAAAGTTTCTGTGCAGCTATACACCCCTCCCCTCCAAATTTCTAAAGTACATGTGTAAAGACACTATACGACAGGGGGGAAAATGTTCAACAAGTAAATAAGAACGTTCTCAGTGAGAAAGTTGGTGGCATAATAGGATTGCATGCATGAATTCAGAAAGGCAATAAAAAGCATAGAAGCAGGTTTTGACCGGGGAACGTCTACTGATATTTAGCACATTCCTATTAAGATGCCAAATATAGGTCTATTTCGTTTTCCCCATCCAATTTGTTTCCGTGCTTATTATACCACCGTTCAGTGTCCAGGTCAGTGACCGTCAGTCCTATATGCCACCAACTTTCTCGTTGAGTTTTTATTTATTATTATAATAGGCGTATATTATTATACCGGTAATATGATTGGTATAGTCGTATAGGCAAGGCATTTAATGGATGAGAGATTTTCTCTATCGAATCGTCCCCTTTAATACAGACGTAAGTGTGCAGTGACTGGTATTAAATTATAATATACCTGTAGGTCTACACATCCTCAATCATAAAGTTGGGCCCCAATCCTGATATTTACATACTATTTATTATTTGAGATTGCGTGGGTTAAAAAATAAAAAAATAAAAAAATAAAAACGTAACTAGCCGAGTAACTAGCCGGCTATAAATTTTTGACGCCGGGAAATCAAACAATCCGCCATTTTTATACTATGGAAACAAGCTACAAGGGCGGATCCAGGATTTAGGAGCGGGGGGGGGGGGGGGGGCAAGGTGATATAAGTGCAGGGGCGTGGCAGGACACGCCCACCACCAGCAAGGGGGTATGGGGGAGCGCTGTAAGCTCCCCCATCGGGGTCTGGGGCGGAGGCCCAGCCGCTTTGCAAATTTTGCACTTTTAATGTCACAAAACATAGCATAATTGCGTAGAAACATGCTAAACCCAGGTAGAATAACTTGCTTCCAGACTTTCCTGTAGTATTGAACGGCATAACGATCGATATACGGTACCCGCTCAACGATCCGTCATAGTTAAATATTCCAAAGTACAATGGTTGTGTATATAGATCGGAATATTTAACTACATCCTGTGGGCTGGGACATTTATAACAATCACTATTGGAAGGATCGTTGCGCCGTTATATCGTCGTGCGTACCGTAAGAAGTCATAAATTTTTAAAAACAGGTTTTGTGGGGGGGGGGGGGGGGGGGGGGTGGCTGGATCCGCCACTGAGCTACTATACGCATGCTCGCTATATTACCATACTTCTTCAAAAGCTTTCGCCTTCCGCGCGGAAAGGGCAACTCCCCCTCCCGCACCTTACGCCCTAATCGGGGGGGGGGGGGGGGGGGGGGGGGCAAAAAAGTTTTTGTAAACACCCATCCTCAGATTTCATAAAAGGGTACCCACCACCCTACGCCCTCACGCGTAACAACAAATTAGCACAAAGAAACCACTTAGCAATGAATATATAATCACCTCTAGTCTATGGTAACCTAGTACGACTGACCATAGTAAGCACCTTGAAATTATATATACTGAAGCTGGGTGCATGAACGACATGGAGCATAACCCCGATTTTGTTCAAAAGTGAAAGGAAGTGGAAGAAATGAGCAACGAATGGAGAAGGAACATCTGGTGTATGGCATAGGCTGCATGGTAATGCTCTACATTAGCTAGCAACGGGATCATTGCTGAGCGTTCCTCGGGAGAAGCGTAGCGCTCGTGCACAGGAGCCGCTTTCTTTTGCACGTCGTCGTATAATTACATCATCAATTTGATTACTTTTTTAAGTACTTGCCTTTCGCAATCATTGCTAAGCCAATTAAGAACTCGCGCAAGGGGTTAAATGTGTTTATCGATCGCTGGCGTTGTTGGAGGTGTATAGCGATAACACTGGTGTCCCAGCGAGGTCCTATGACTAGTTAATATCTATTCTTTCTAGTTTCTACTCCCATGTAAATCTGACGAAAATCGCCAAAACACGGGAATTTTTTGTTAAATGTTATTTTAGAGGGGGGGTACCACCCCCTCCGCCCCCTTTTAAAAATGCCCTGGCACTTTTTTTCCCCTGAAGTTAGATTTTTATTTTAAAAGCAGATTCTTAATCCTCTCTACAAGCTCTACAGTATTGGACGATGGGGTCTCGTACTGATTTCTTTGCCTCCCCCCCCCCGCCCTAATCTTTAATACTTTCCTACGGCACTGTACATGATGATGATGTATGTGTGTACAAAATTATAGTTTACACGCATCTCCCTCTTCACACGTAATTACCTGCTCTGTGACTCTACTGCCTCCATATCTTGAGCTATTCAGCTGAACGAGCACGGTAAGACAAGGGGCGGAACTGTAAACTATATTCATCACTGACCAGTGTCACGTGGTTACAATAACTACATGCTCTGTTCATGTTTAATCTAGTCCCTCCTAACTCATTATTGATGTAAAACTACCACTGAAATAGTACCAATTGAGTATGCACGCCATTTCTGTACTCAGGACAGGCATTAAAACGAGGTGAGAAATGAATAGATTGAATCTATATGCTTTAACACTTAATGATTAAATGAACCATTTGCATGAAGAGGGGTCAGGGGATATGCAGTTATGCAGTTATACTGGTACTGATACATGTATACATGATAATACATTTTCAGATTATTTTCTGTATATACTCCACGGCCACTTGCATACGATACAGATTGCTTATCATCAATGGTGACCCTAGTACCAGCAGTGAGGTCAAATTGAAGCCAGGCAGTCTGCGCTCTGCATGGGTGGTAACATTTCAGTGCTACAACCAATGTAATACCATTCTAGTTATGCATTCAGTCGTACATCCGCTAGTCTCGGTCTGGGGACGAGACCAACATCTTCTACTCATTTTCTGGATAAATCACCACAAAAAAATACTGATCATGAACAACGCTCTTAGATAAATTATTGACCGACTTCTGCAATTGAAACTACTCTAGGAGGCTTAAACCTTGTACTTTTTGATGGCTGTGGACAGTACTGAGAACGACAGGGATAAAATTCCTCTGCAAGTTTTAGACTGAAGCATGCGTGAATGATCCATACAGGGAGGTGCGTGTAGAAGTGGGATGGATGAAAGAGACTACTCATGCAGACACATGACCGCGCATTGCCGAAAATTCATTTTGCATCAGTGGTTTGACCAACACTACAATAATCAGTTTCATGCACCAACCGGTGCCAAGCTCATTTAATGCGACTTGCATCGTACGAAATTTGAAATCCTTCTACGTGGGAACTTGGAGTACTACTGTACTAGACTGGTATCGTATATCGATATGTAGTATTTCATGCTGCTTTGACTGTCTGCTATCATGGAATTTGAATTTATCCCCTCTTGTAAAAGTCATATACGCTCCGCGTCTTAATGTTCAGTTGCGGTATTGTTCTAATTGTAGATTTATGCGTATAATTTGCAGCGCTCGTTGCCACACCCTAAACGTCATATTACTATTATTAGAAGTGGAAAATGGCCGCCCCGCTCGACAATTCTGTCGATCCTATGGAGCAGGGAGAATCATCAGATGCCCCAGAAAATGATACAAGTACAAGTAAGACCACCATTATATCCTGTTCTCGGTAAGATATTCATTTACTCAAAAGCTCGGACGCTTGAGCGTGAACCGTCGCCCACAACCGAATCGATGGCTGACAGCGACAGCGTCTCTGCAAATGACCAGAACAAGGTGGAAGCCACCGACTGCAAAACACAGAGAGAAGAGATAAAAGTCGCTCTCCAGCAGAGACTAGTAAAGGGTGACTCGTGGTGAGTTTGTCAGTCGAAGAAGTAGCCATCTTGGGTGCACGAACTGTGTTATATAACTGTAAACCTGCAAGAATGGTTGCAGCCGAATCCTTTGGTTTTGAATGGGGAAGAGGGGGGAGAAGGAAGAAGTGAGGGTGTGTCATTCTAAATGGATACATTGTCTGGAACTCATGCCTTTGTGTGTGTTCCTTGTGTGCTTCAGGTATCTAATTGACATACGGTGGTTGAAGCAATGGAAGAAGTACGTTGGATATGATCCATGGGATCAGTTGGCTTATGGACTGGCTTCTGCTAATCCTGGCCCATTGGACAATTCTGCCTTGTTCAGAGGTAGGTGTTTGAGTACTGGGAACTGGTCTGATGTGGTGATATGGAAAGATAGTGCTGGGGACTAGTATGAAAGATGGGGACTGGCCTGATATAGAAGTAGGGGCTGGGGACTGGTCTGATATGGAAGGAGGGGCTGGGAACTGGTCTGATGTGGACAAGGAGGGGCTGGGGTCTAGTCTGATATGGAAGTAGGGGCTGGGGACTGGTCTGATATGGAAGGAGGGGCTGGGAACTGGTCTGTGGACAAGGAGGGGCTGGGGTCTAGTCTGATATGGAAGTAGGGGCTGGGGACTGGTCTCATATGATAGGAAGAAACTGGGATTAGTGGATTAGTTCGGATATGGAGAGTAGTCTGATATGGTGTGGGGTTTAGTCTGATATATATCAGTCAGTGGTCGACAGTGGACCAGGTCAGTCTACCAGGGGACTAACCTAACCTAAAGTTATTGTATAGAGATCAGGCCTTGCCTTGGTCAGATCATGTATATCTACATCAGGAGCTCCCGTAGCTTTGTCCCCAGACCATATTATTATTAAATTTCGGGAGTAGAAAATAGGGCCTGGTGTCCATTGGCAAGGTCCTACCATGCATGCGCTAGCCAATTACCAAGGAACGTGGTACTTGGTAATTGGCTATACATTTTTTTTACAAACGTTTCCATATGCTATCAATTTTGGAATTTTATAATTTAATATAAAAATAGGGCCTGGGGACAAGACTGCTCATGGTTCCTTGGTTAGTGGATTTGACCAATGCTGGGACATGTACTGATCCTGTGACTACTGTAGTACATGGCAGTCAAGACACTTCCCTCCCTCTGCCACACCCACTCCTGCCACACCCACTCCATCTGCCCACCCACTCCTGCCCACCCACTCCCTCTGCCACACCCACTCCCTCTGCCCACCCACTCCATCTGCCCCACCCACTCCCTCTGCCACACCCACTCCTGCCACACCCACTCCATCTGCCCACCCACTCCTGCCCACCCACTCCCTCTGCCACACCCACTCCCTCTGCCACACCCACTCCTCTGCCCACCCACTCCATCTGCCACACCCACTCCTGCCCACCCACTCCATCTGCCCCACCCACTCCCTCTGCTCAGTATACTCTTCAGCCATTCTTGTATTCTACAGATAGGTCACGTGACATATTGAAGGACCACCTCATGGAGGAGCTGGACTACTACCTGCTCCCCAAACCAGCCTGGGAGAAGTTGGTGTCGTGGTATGGGATAAATGAAGGCTCACAACCTATTGAGAGGTCAGTGCATTTCTTTAAAGGTGTGTTGATCACATACTGGTGGTATTACTGCTTGGTGAGTGGCACTATTTGAGGCAGTTCTGTACCTCATGCTGTCACAAGTGTACAGTGGAGAACATGATAGTTGGACAAATAATTTTTTCTCATTAAGTTTACCTTTCGAATGGAGTATCTCAGTAGCCTTACATCTTTATTAAAATCTAATTGCACACATCTGTGCCTATACCACTTGGCCATATAAGCTTGAAAAAGAAATAAGTCACATGACTTCTAAGGCTCGTTAATTAATTATTTAGTGACCCCTCTCCAAAACAATTTGTTTGTCGAGTTTCTCCGCGCACATTGAACGGATCCCAACGAAATTGGGTGTGTAACTAAAGGACCTAGTACGCAAGTTTTCAGTCTTACGCATCTAACATCGGACTAACCGTTGTGCCGTTATTCACAAAAAGGCGCCATTGTAGGGCCTAATTTGTTAAGATCGACGTTTTCCCATGCGCTTTTGATAGCTTGCAGGAATTTCAGGTTAAATCGTACGATGGGCATTCTATCGATTTAGCTAAGGTATGAGCTCATTGCGATAAAACTACCGTACAAAACATGTTTTGAAACATCAGTGGCTTGGTAGTGTCGCCATTTTGAATAATTTCGATTAATTATACTGTGAATATAATTTAAAACACTGCGTCGGTCCGGTTATTTCTGGTTATTCGAATGGCTGAGGGCGTTGCCTGTGTTGATGGAAATGGTTCTTTCGATAACCAAAACCGACGAAGCTGCACCTACCGAGTACGAGTCGATCTTCAAGACAGGCTAGCAAGGCTGCTGTATCGACATGGACAGAGCTTAAAAAGTCCCCAAAGAAACCCAACTGGCGGCTACCGGTACCCGTTGAAGCACTCTGAGTCTGTGAAATTCCAGGTACGTACCTGGAATATCCCAGAGTCTGAGTGCTTCAACAATCGCGCCAGTTTTGGCGTGGAGACATCCGGTCGCTTTTTAAGCTCTGTCCATGTCGATACAGCAGCCTTGCTAGCCTGTCTTGAAGATCGACTCGTACTCGGTAGGCGCAGCTTCGTCGGTTTTGGTTATCAAAAGAACCATTTCCATCAACACAGGCAACGCCCTCAGCCATTCGAATAACCAGAAATAACCGGACCGACGCAGTGTTTTAAATTATATTCACAGTATAATTAATCGAAATTATTCAAAATGGCGACACTACCAAGCCACTGATGTTTCAAAACATGTTTTGTACGGTAGTTTTATCGCAATGAGCTCATACCGTAGCTAAATCGATAGAATGTCCATCGTACGATTTAACCTGAAATTCCTGCAAGCTATCAAAAGCGCATGGGAAAACGTCGATCTTAACAAATTAGGCCCTACAATGGCGCTTTTTTGTGAATAACGGCAGTTGGTTTAGTCCGATGTTAGATGCGTAAGACTGAAAACTTGCGTACGTTGGTCCTTTAGTTACACACCCAATTTCGTTGGGATCCGTTCAATGTGCGCGGAGAAACTCAACAAACAAATTGTTTTGGAGAGGGGTCGCTAAATAATTAATTAACGAGCCTTAGAAGTCATGTGACTTATTTCTTTTTCAAGCTTATATGGCCAAGTGGTATAGGCACAGATGTGTGCAATTAGATTTTAATAAAAATGTAAGGCTACTGAGATACTCCATTCGAAAGGTAAACTTAATGAGAAAAAATTATTTGTCCAACTATCATGTTCTCCACTGTATGTATGTAGATGCTCCCTTCCAAATGCAAATTGCCCTATTTTTTTTTTACTGTAATTGGTGACCTGATTACCCAATGGTGTCATAAATGTGGTGAGGACTCTGTCACCATATGTGATCTCTGTCACACCATGGGATCTCTGTCACCACATATGATCTCTGTCACCACATGGGATCTCTATCACCACATGGGATCATTGCCCTCTCTCTCTTGTGCAGGAAAGTGGTGGAGTTTGGTTTGTACATGAAGCACTGTAAGGTGGAGGTGTACCTGATGGAGTTCAAGCTGTGTCAGCAGAGCCAGTTGAATGAAACTGTTACCAAGATGTTCAGCAGAGGCACCACAGTGGGTGAGTGTAGGAATATTGTGCACTGTATTGCACTGGACAGCAGAGCTGCCAAGCAGTTGAATAGAGACATCAGTGGTGACACCACTATCAGACTCTAATGTAAATGTATATGAGAGCGTGCCATTGGAAGGATTCATGTAGGAAGGAGTATGATCAATCATGTGTGCTCTGTTTGACATCAGTGGTGACACCACTATCAGTCTCTGCATGTACAGTTGGGGACCAAAAGGAAATGTTACACATTTACACTCGATGATTAAATTCAATTGCTACACGTTTAAAAGGTGTTCATTAACAGACGCTTGCGCTGTTTTTTTTTTTTTGTAGCACATTTATATATTATGTGTCTAAGACTCCTCTTTTAGTCACACACTCGCGCTTTGCATAGGGTATGCAGGCATTCACATGCCCCATCGGTTCTGATCAGTTTTTAAAAATTGCCTTGCATTATGAATGCAATTAAGTTACAGCAATTGGGCTGTGTTAAAGGACTACCTCAAAAATGAAGCTGTTGACTTGTAGCTGCGATAACAGGACTGGCACATCATTCCAGGTGTAGTAGTTTCAGAGACTGAAACACTAAACTCTGGCATGTTGACGCAAGTTCATGCAACATAATTGCATTCCTTGAATGAAAGGTAACATTAATAACTTTTAATTTTTTAACACGAACCTTTTTTTTTTTCGGGTGGGGGGGGGGGGGGGGGGGGAACAGATAAATACTCTACGGTACACGTACACGTTGTTCACCCCACCCCCCACCCCCACCCTTATAGCTCAACTAGAGGCGGCCATGAGGGAGCACTTCCAGGTACCCAAGGAGGCAGAGTGTAGAGTTTGGCATCGCTACATGTCCAGCACTTACGAGGAGCTGAACAAGCCGGAGCAGACACTGCAGGATGCTGGTCTGTATGCTGGGCAGGTCAGCCTGTGTAAAGGGATAGCAGCAGCTCTTGGTGGGGAAAGGGATAGCAGCAGCTCTTGGTGGGGAAAGGGATAGCAGCAGCTCTTGGTGGGGGAAGGGATAGCAGCAGCTCTTGGTGGGGAAAGGGATAGCAGCAGTGTTTGGTGGGGAAAGGGATAGCAGCAGCTCTTGGTGGGGAAAGGGATAGCAGCAGCTCTTGGTGGGGAAAGGGATAGCAGCAGCTCTTGGTGGGGGAAGGGATAGCAGCAGCTCTTGGTGGGGAAAGGGATAGCAGCAGCGTTTGGTGGGGAAAGGGATAGCAGCAGCTCTTGGTGGGGAAAGGGATAGCAGCAGCTCTTGGTGGGGAAAGGGATAGCAGCAGCTCTTGGTGGGGAAAGGGATAGCAGCAGCTCTTGGTGGGGAAAGGGATAGCAGCAGCTCTTGGTGGGGAAAGGGATAGCAGCAGCTCTTGGTGGGGAAAGGGATAGCAGCAGCTCTTGGTGGGGAAAGGGATAGCAGCAGCTCTTGGTGGGGAAAGGGATAGCAGCAGCTCTTGGTGGGGAAAGGGATTGCAGCAGCTCTTGGTGGGGAAAGGGATAGCAGCAGCTCTTGGTGGGGAAAGGGATTGCAGCAGCTCTTGGTGGGGAAAGGGATAGCAGCAGCTCTTGGTGGGGAAAGGGATTGCAGCAGTTCTTGGTGAAAATAACAGATCTGGGTGGGTGCTTATGTGGGAACACATGCTGGCACATGTGTCACATGTGTAGGCTGTTTGTTTACATACTCCTCTTGTACAGACACTGGTGTTGGAGAAGAAGAACGCTGATGGAACGTGGCCGCGAAATTCACAGTGAGTTCTGTATATCAGAGAAGGCATAGGGTCTCTGGTATTATCCGTGTACAGTGTCTACCAAGCCTCCCCCCACCCCCACCCCCTCCACCCTAGATGCTGTATTTACATGTACATGTAGGTGTGGAAATAAGGATTAGTAATTGGTCAGACCTACATGTACATGTATGCACAGATTGGCCTTACTCAGGCTATGTTTGGTGGGCCGTCAATAAGGCACGTTTGTGGTACCACCTAAAATAATGGCACCTCCCTCCCACATGCCCCCCCGTATAGCACCTCCCTCCAAACAACCATCACGTAGCATTGGTTTAGCTTCATTGTGCACAGCTGCCACACACCAGCAGTAGAATATAACACTGCACACAAAAACAGACTGCCAAACAACACCATAAACCATATTACAACACTTAGAGTGGGGGGGGGGGGGGGGGGGAGGGCTACGCAAAATTTTAGAGGGTGTGGGCCCACACGCTCTCCTGGAAAAACCCACAGTGAGGAAAACCCATTGGGATAAAACCTCAAAGTAGGAAAAGTAACCAGGCCTAACAAACCGCTCCTGCACAATAACAGTACATAAACATATACATGTACATGTAAGTCCGTGTTGTGTTCATCAAGGTCTACACAATGGGTCAAGGAATCTCATCTGAGACCTATTGGAAGGGCAACCACCACAACACGACATCCACAGATACATGGGGAAAAAAGTTAGCAGCACGTGCACACAAGCTTAGAATGAACCCTCACATGAACCCTCACATTAAGGTACCAGCCTTTTAAACCTCCAAACACGTGCCCCATCACATGCTATACTACCAATCACATTTGGGAGGGAGCTAAATTTCTGCCTAATTCACTGTGTTCAAACGTCAGAAATGTATACATTCTTTTATGTGTGGGTTATACATTCGTTTATACATTGTTCATGTACATATGTAAATACATGTATTAAATATTTTTAAAAATTCTGTGTCCCATGAATAATCTTCCTGACAGAGCTCCAACCGCACATGTTTATCTTGTGTCACACATGTCAGTTTGAGTCAGTTTGGATAGGCCGTTGAGTCAAGCCTTCCTGTACCATCTCATTATCTTCACTGTCATCAACAGGCGTCAGTTCTTGTCGATGTTTTACTTTGGGTAGGGCCTTTTTGATTTTTTGTTCCACCAGAAGGTGGATCTAGCTTTGTTCTGGAGAGGAGCGAAGATCTTAAGCACGTAGATTCAGAGTCGGAAATAACATGCGGTCATCGGTCATTTTCCGCGCATTTTACAGTAATGACCGGGCAATTATGATCTTGGGAAGACAAGTTGACCATTCATTTTTATTACGTAATCACTACCTTGCACCATATGTGATAAAATAATGAATTGTTACTTTGAAGAGAAAACATTGAACTGTGTTAGGTGACTAAAACAACCAAAAACCAAGAGCTTTCTTGCTGTAGAAGCGGCTTCTATTGTGATTATGGCTTAGTGGTTTCCTAATGTTGTTTTTGCTTACACTACCGCTTGAATGTACATGTAGGTAATGTGATTTTGACTGCCCATTTTAACAAAATGTCCAGTCAAATGTACCTTTGACTGGACAAATGTCCAGCCAATACGGTGATGTTATTTCCGACTCTGTAGATTATCGCCCAACCATTAGAAACAGGAAAGAAAATAGAACTTTGAATATTTAAGTATTTATTTGAAAAAGAGCCTCCACACTAGCGTTGACAGCTGCCTCCACACTAGTGCTGACAGCTGCCTCCACACTAGTGCTGACAGCTGCCTCCACACTAGTGTTGACAGCTGCCTCCACACTAGTGTTGACAGCTGCCTCCACACTAGTGCTGACAGCTGCCTCCACACTAGTGCTGACAGCTGCCCCCACACTAGTGCTGACAGCTGCCTCCACACTAGTGCTGACAGCTGCCTCCACACTAGTGCTGACAGCTGCCTCCACACTAGTGCTGACAGCTGCCTCCACACTAGTGCTGACAGCTGCCTCCACACTAGTGCTGACAGCTGCCTCCACACTAGTGCTGACAGCTGCCTCCACACTAGTGCTGACAGCTGCCTCCACACTAGTGCTGACAGCTGCCTCCACACTAGTGCTGACAGCTGCCTCCACACTAGTGCTGACAGCTGCTTCCACACTAGTGCTGACAGCTGCCTCCACACTAGTGCTGACAGCTGCCTCCACACTAGTGCTGACAGCTGCCTCCACACTAGTGCTGACAGCTGCCTCCACACTAGTGCTGACAGATGCCTCCACACTAGGCAGCTCCTCCACACTTACATTTATTAATAGTAGTAGCCCGTGTAGGGTACTAGTAATGTAGCTTCAAATTTGGCCTTCATGGCAAAACATCAACACCAGCCTCTTCTGTAAGGCCCCCTAGTGGCGGGGTATTTACTGTTGACCCCCTTTATTTGTGTAGGCCTGTAACATATGGCAATCAGAGCAATCGATCTACAGACGATGTCACTGGATATAGCAGCAGAAACACTCAGTCAAAGTGAGTATACATGTACACCTGGTGTTCCATGTACACCTGGTGTTCCATGTACACCTGGTGTTCCATGTACACACCATGGGCATTTACATATGTACTGCAGTTTCCATGGTTACAGTGTACATGCGGATTGCTGGTTTACCCCTCTGCAGTGACTATGGGACTTCATCATCATCATCTTCATCTTCTGGTGCTTATTTCTACCAACAGCCATCAGCCCCAGGCCTCTGTGGTCTTGGAAACCTTGGCAACACCTGTTTCATGAACTCTGCTCTGCAGGTAAAGTGTAGGAAGAGAGAGGTGATGTACTGGGGAGGAGAGGGAAGTGTCCTGGGGAGGAGAGGGAAGTGTCCTGGGGAGGAGAGGGAAGTGTACTGGGGAGGAGAGGGAAGTGTACTGGGGAGGAGAGGGAAGTGTACTGGGGAGGAGAGGGAAGTGATGTGGGTCCCCTTTTGATTATGGAGGTTGCTAGAAACATCTGATTTTCGGTCATTATTATGTCAGACTCTCTAGCTGTGTTGTTACTTTATTTTTACCTTGACTACATGTACACACGTGGATGTAGCAGCTGTGTTGTTTCTTTCACAGTGCCTGAGCAACACTGTGGCTCTCACAGAGTACTTCCTGGGGGATAGCGATGCACAGCATGACAGCTCCAATAAGTCCAAGCCGTACGAGAAGCACATCAATGCCAAGAACCCGCTGGGGATGGGCGGAGCCATAGCGAGGGCGTATGGTGACCTGCTGGTGGACCTGTGGGGAGGGAAGATGAGCGCTGTGGCCCCACGCAACTTCAAGGTGAGCAGGGCGTGTGGGACTCTCCCTCGTACATGGGTGGGGGGGGGGGGGAAGGGGAGATACATGTACGGGGGAATATTTAAAAGAAACTGTAGTTCAGGGGAATGTTTTGAGGTAGCACTGCACATTACGTGTGGGACTCCCTCATACGGGAGGGAATGTTTTGGATTAGCACTTTTCCCACTTTCATGTACATGTAATTTCTGCTAACCAAATTGCTTGGTAAACATGATAGCTACATGTACATGCATGCAGCGTCCATCGTGGTATTTAAAATTTTTGTTGTTATAAACTGGTCATCTGGAATTTTTTTCAATTGAAAAATTCCCAAAATGTGGTGTATCGGGAGTGATTGTCAGCCATTCTGGCAATCCGCATCAAATAATGTAGTACAGTGTACCTATGTGTATGTGTACCTATGTGTATGTGTACCTACATGTATGTGTACCTACATGTATGTGTACCTACATGTATGTGTACCTACATGTATGTGTACCTACATGTATGTGTACCTACATGTATGTGTACCTACATGTATGTGTACCTACATGTATGTGTACCTACATGTATGTGTACCTACATGTATGTGTACCTACATGTATGTGTACCTACATGTATGTGTACCTACATGTATGTGTACCTACATGTATGTGTACCTACATGTATGTGTACCTACATGTATGTGTACCTACGTGTATGTGTACCTACATGTATGTGTACCTACATGTATGTGTACCTACGTGTATGTGTACCTACATGTATGTGTACCTACATGTATGTGTACCTACATGTATGTGTACCTACATGTATGTGTACCTACATGTATGTGTACCTACATGTATGTGTACCTACATGTATGTGTACCTACATGTATGTGTACCTACGTGTATGTGTACCTACGTGTATGTGTACCTACGTGTATGTGTACCTACATGTATGTGTACCTACATGTATGTGTACCTACATGTATGTGTACCTACATGTATGTGTACCTACATGTATGTGTACCTACATGTATGTGTACCTACATGTATGTGTACCTACATGTATGTGTACCTACATGTATGTGTACCTACATGTATGTGTACCTACATGTATGTGTACCTACATGTATGTGTACCTACATGTATGTGTACCTACATGTATGTGTACCTACGTGTATGTGTACCTACATGTATGTGTACCTACATGTATGTGTACCTACATGTATGTGTACCTACATGTATGTGTACCTACATGTATGTGTACCTACATGTATGTGTACCTACATGTATGTGTACCTACATGTATGTGTACCTACATGTATGTGTACCTACATGTATGTGTACCTACGTGTATGTGTACCTACATGTATGTGTACCTACATGTATGTGTACCTACATGTATGTGTACCTACATGTATGTGTACCTACATGTATGTGTACCTACGTGTATGTGTACCTACATGTATGTGTACCTACATGTATGTGTACCTACATGTATGTGTACCTACATGTATGTGTACCTACATGTATGTGTACCTACATGTATGTGTACCTACATGTATGTGTACCTACATGTATGTGTACCTACATGTATGTGTACCTACATGTATGTGTACCTACGTGTATGTGTACCTACATGTATGTGTACCTACATGTATGTGTACCTACATGTATGTGTACCTACATGTATGTGTACCTACATGTATGTGTACCTACATGTATGTGTACCTACATGTATGTGTACCTACATGTATGTGTACCTACATGTATGTGTACCTACATGTATGTGTACCTACATGTATGTGTACCTACATGTATGTGTACCTACATGTATGTGTACCTACATGTATGTGTACCTACATGTATGTGTACCTACATGTATGTGTACCTACATGTATGTGTACCTACATGTATGTGTACCTACATGTATGTGTACCTACATGTATGTGTACCTACATGTATGTGTACCTACATGTATGTGTACCTACATGTATGTGTACCTACATATATGTGTACCTACATGTATGTGTACCTACATGTATGTGTACCTACATGTATGTGTACCTACATGTATGTGTACCTACATGTATGTGTACCTACATGTATGTGTACCTACATGTATGTGTACCTACATGTATGTGTACCTACATGTATGTGTACCTACATGTATGTGTACCTACATGTATGTGTACCTACATGTATGTGTACCTACATGTATGTGTACCTACATGTATGTGTACCTACATGTATGTGTACCTACATGTATGTGTACCTACATGTATGTGTACCTACATGTATGTGTACCTACATGTATGTGTACCTACATGTATGTGTACCTACATGTATGTGTACCTACATGTATGTGTACCTACATGTATGTGTACCTACATGTATGTGTACCTACATGTATGTGTACCTACATGTATGTGTACCTACCTGTATGTGTACCTACATGTATGTGTACCTACATGTATGTGTACCTACGTGTATGTGTACCTACGTGTATGTGTACCTACATGTATGTGTACCTACATGTATGTGTACCTACATGTATGTGTACCTACATGTATGTGTACCTACATGTATGTGTACCTACATGTATGTGTACCTACATGTATGTGTACCTACATGTATGTGTACCTACATGTATGTGTACCTACATGTATGTGTACCTACATGTATGTGTACCTACATGTATGTGTACCTACATGTATGTGTACCTACATGTATGTGTACCTACATGTATGTGTACCTACATGTATGTGTACCTACGTGTATGTGTACCTACATGTATGTGTACCTACGTGTATGTGTACCTACATGTATGTGTACCTACATGTATGTGTACCTACATGTATGTGTACCTACATGTATGTGTACCTACATGTATGTGTACCTACATGTATGTGTACCTACATGTATGTGTACCTACATGTATGTGTACCTACATGTATGTGTACCTACATGTATGTGTACCTACGTGTATGTGTACCTACATGTATGTGTACCTACGTGTATGTGTACCTACATGTATGTGTACCTACATGTATGTGTACCTACGTGTATGTGTACCTACATGTATGTGTACCTACATGTATGTGTACCTACGTGTATGTGTACCTACGTGTATGTGTACCTACATGTATGTGTACCTACGTGTATGTGTACCTACGTGTATGTGTACCTACATGTATGTGTACCTACATGTATGTGTACCTACATGTATGTGTACCTACATGTATGTGTACCTACATGTATGTGTACCTACATGTATGTGTACCTACATGTATGTGTACCTACATGTATGTGTACCTACATGTATGTGTACCTACATGTATGTGTACCTACATGTATGTGTACCTACATGTATGTGTACCTACATGTATGTGTACCTACATGTATGTGTACCTACATGTATGTGTACCTACATGTATGTGTACCTACATGTATGTGTACCTACATGTATGTGTACCTACATGTATGTGTACCTACATGTATGTGTACCTACATGTATGTGTACCTACATGTATGTGTACCTACATGTATGTGTACCTACATGTATGTGTACCTACATGTATGTGTACCTACATGTATGTGTACCTACGTGTATGTGTACCTACATGTATGTGTACCTACATGTATGTGTACCTACATGTATGTGTACCTACATGTATGTGTACCTACATGTATGTGTACCACCTATGTCATACTTGTCTCCCCCATGCTCTCTCCTCTTCCCCAGACCCAAGTCGGCCGCTTTGCTCCTCAGTTTGTGGGCTATGCACAGCATGACTCCCAGGAGCTGTTGGCCTTTCTCCTTGATGGACTGCACGAAGACCTCAACCTGGTCAGGGAGAAACCTTACGTAGACATGACCGTTCCTACTGAAAACCGATCTGACAAGGTACACATTCGTTTGTCCTTTGACCTTTGTATGTACATGTACATGTATTTCACTCGGTGAACTGCATGGCTGATGTAGGGGGTGTATGAAAATGAATGGGGCTCAGGTTCTTCTGGTGGACGCTGGCAGAATATACTCCCATTTCAGACATAACTTAATGAATGTACTGTTGACCAGGCCTTAGGCCTTGCATGTACACATGTAGACCTTAGGCCTTGCATGTACACATGTAGACCTTAGGCCTTGCATGCACATGCACATGTAGACCAGACCTTAGGTCTTGTATACACATGTAGACCAGACCTTAGGCCTTGCATACACATGTAGACCAGACCTTAGGCCTTGCATACACATGTAGACCAGGCCTTAGGCCTTGCATATGCATGTAGACCAGACCTTAGGCCTTGCATACACATGTAGACCAGGCCTTAGGCCTTGCATATGCATGTAGACCAGACCTTAGGCCTTGCATATACATGTAGATATAGCATTGGAAGCTTGGCCAGGAATGATTTCACAGAGTTCTATACACCCAAATATCATATGTAGGTACTCTGTACACTGTACATTATGTACATGTACATTATGTAGGTACACTGTACATGTAACTCGGAAACAAACTAAAACTGTTGCTATTTTCACATGGACCTGTCATTTGACTGTTTGCTTCTTCCTTCCTCTCTCTCCCCCCCCCCCCCCCCCCCCCCCCCCCCCCTGTAGGAAATTGCCGAGGAATCTTGGTACAAGTACATTCTACGCAACCAATCTGTGATAGTCAAGTTGTTCCAGGGCCAGTTGAAGTCTACTGTGATCTGTCCTACATGTGTACATGTAGGTTTGTATGTGGAACAGTTATGTACATGTATTTCACATCAGTTCTTCCTACAAGTACATGTACATTGCTATAATTTTGCAGGTTTTAGTTGTACATGTAAGGCATGGTCATGGTAATTTGACACTTGTGAAAATTGAAATTGTGTAGTCCTTACTTCAGTGCTTTAATGGAGATGTCTGTAATATGTTTTTCAATGGAGATTCACTTACATGTACATGTACATGCACATGTAGAGTGTTGTCTGCAATGTACCATAAGTGCGTGCACGGACCTCTCAACTTACATGTATGTTTTCCGCAGGTCTCACGTACATTTGATCCCTTCTTGTTCCTTTCCCTACCTCTGCCGGTGAAAACAGAGCGTACCTTATATGTCTACGTGGTGAGGTCAGATCCTGACAAGCCAGTCCTCAGGGTACGTGTATGTTGAGGAAGTGCACTGCCGGGAGGTGAAAGGGGGTGGAGCTTTGGTGATCATGGTGGGGGTGGAGCTTTGGTGATCATGGTAGGGGTGAAGCTTTGGTGATCATGGTGGGGGTGGAGCTTTGGTGATCGTGGTAGGGGTGGAGCTTTGGTGATCATGGTAGGGTTGAAGCTTTGTTGATTGCGGTGTGGGTGGAGCTTTGTTGATCATGATGGGGGTGCAGCTTGTACAGTACATGTACAGTGTACATGCAGTTTGTGTTGCACGTGTACTTGTATTCTCCAGATGATGGAACTGCTTTTGCTGGTACCCAACTCTATTAATAGTTACATACTGTACACTAACCATTCAGAAGTTAGTAGAAACTCCCTGGCAACCCATCTGACACACTTGTAAACAATTACATGTATGTATCTTACTCTAATTTGGTGTACTCGACTGGACACTTGAGCAGACTAGAGTGAAGCACGTATTGCAAGCTGCATCTGAACTGTTACATGTACATGTGTATCTGTTTGTAGCATTTGAAGCTACAGTAACATGTACAATACATGTAATTCATGTTAGCTGAAATAGCATGTGTTATTCCAAATTTTGAGCGCAATCATTACATAGTCAGTAATCTACGATTATGTTTTATGATTACATGTACAAGTACATGTACAAGTGAATGCATTGTCTTTTCCAATGCCATGAGTTTCGATTAGTAGTACATGTAGTCCAACTGCAGTTATGGACACAGTTGGACGTAACTGTACGTGTATATGCCATGGGGTGGGATGTGTCGTATGGCTTGATATCTCGGCTGTGATTCCTCCTTCAGTACAAGTTAAACCTTCCCAAGAGGGAGAACGTGGCCTACCTCAAGAACGCTTTGTGCAAACTGACTAATATGGACCCAAAGATGGTGCGTTGTGTGTACATGTATGTGTATGTGTGTGTGTATATGTATGTGTGTACATGTATGTGTGTGTACATGTATGTGTGTACATGTATGTGTATGTGTGTACATGTATGTGTATGTGTGTGTGTATATGTATGTGTGTACATGTATGTGTGTATATGTATGTGTATGTGTGTTGCATGTATGTGTGTACATGTACAATGTATGTGTGTACATGTATGTGTGTACATGTACAATGTATGTGTGTACATGTATGTGTGTACATGTATGTGTGTACATGTATGTGTACATGTATGTGTGTACATGTATGTGTGTACATGTATGTGTGTACATGTATGTGTGTACATGTATGTGTGTACATGTATGTGTATGTGTGTACATGTATGTGTGTACATGTATGTGTGTACATTGTATGTGTGTGTGTTGCATGTATGTGTGTGTTGCATGTATGTGTGTACATGTATGTGTGTACATGTATGTGTGTACATGTATGTGTGTACATGTATGTGTGTGTGATGTATGTGTGTACATTGTATGTGTGTACATGTATGTGTGTTAGTGTGTGTGGTCAGTGGGATATGCACAGGGTTATAGCCTTTGCCTCCCCTTCATTCACATGTGCGCCATCTTCAAACTGCAGCTGCTTGTAATGGATGTGTACAACTCTCGCTTTCATCGTCTCTATGACAGCAAGGACCCTCTGAGTCAGATCATGGACAGGGACGACACTTTTGTGTAAGCGTTCAGTTTGTGGATAATCCTTTGCCACAAATACGCGTACACACATGTATATGTACATGTGTGTACGCGTATTTGTGGTATTTAATTTGTAGTGTATGCATGTACATGTATATCTGGTATTGTATGCACTGTATGTATGTATCAGTGCTGCAGTTAGTATTTTTATTTTGTTCTGACAATGTGTCCTATCAATGTAAAAGTTGGTCAGACATTTTACAAGGATGGTTAGACATGCATCAAACATGTATTTTTTATACACATGTATTTAATGTACATTATTGATTGTACAAATAAGTGTTTCCTGCATATACTAGTCATTTAGCCATGTTTCCCAATCTTCAAGTAAAAATATTGCATGATAGTTACTGGAACGAAGATTTACAGAACCCTCTATAAATGCGTTACTAAAGTTTCGCATACCGACAAGCCGATCACGGAACATAGTAGTCTGACGTAGCCACACCCTCGCGAGGGTGTGGCTACGTCAGACTAGGAACATAGAGCATACTGTACACGCTACGTGATCTCTGTCTTTCATCTCTTACCCAAACCAGATAGTTGTATTAAGCTCCTTATCACTGTCCCTAATCGATTTTTCCACCGTTGATTTAGTAACCAACCTTTTACCAAATCGTCACCGCTTCGCTTGTCAGCCATTAGCTAATTAGCATGCATTGAGGCCTATTGCGCGAGCCGTTCAATGTTTTCCGTAGCTATTGTTCTAATTAAGAGATACGTACTTAATAGATTATTACACAATCAACGATAGATTATATTCTCTAACGTACTGTCGGACAAGATAACTGAACAAAGTACGAAATATTCGGACAAACGCTTATTATGGTCGGGAAATGTCCGATGTCCGACCGCTATCTGCAGCACTGAAGTATTGTAGTACATGCATTGCTGGGTTGCCATATAGACCCACCCAATGTGTATTGTTCTCTGTTGATTACTTGTAGAGTGAGTTTAATTTACGTTTGTAATTTAAATGTTAATAAATGTGCGATATTTATAGGAACAACTTTTGGGTTTGTGATAAGTTTTAAAAAAAATTGATTCCTACTGATGTGGGTTGTCTCTGAAGGTATATTTCTTTATTTGTGTATATTGTATTTCATAGGTACGAAATTACTCACCCACTCAATGATCCTGACTTTGTGCAAGTTCCAGTCTACCATCGAGAAACTACGTGCGTTTTGTTTTACCGTTTTGTGCCTCCCTCCCTCCCTCCCTCCCTCCCTCCCTCCCTCCCTCCCTCCCTCCCTCCCTCCCTCCCTCCCTCCCTCCCTCCCTCCCTCCCTCCCTCCCTCCCTCCCTCCCTCCCTCCCTCCCTCCCTCCCTCCCTCCCTCCCTCCCTCCCTCCCTCCCTCCCTCCCTCCCCAACCCGCTACTCACTTCCACCCCCTCTCCCTCCCTCACTCACAGGATCAAAGAGGTCAAGTACACATACCAGAGCTACACACAACGCTACACCCAGCTGTTTGGACTACCACTGGTAGTGGAGGTCCCAAGGGACAAGTGTACGTATCGCACTCTGTACGATGCTATCCTCAACACCTGCAGGTACAGTCTACCTATATGTACATGTAGTATGAATATGTACATGTGTATGTGTACAACTGTAGTATGCAAAAATTAAATTGTATTATTGAATTTGGTGTGGCAATTATTTTGTTATATACATGTACATGTATGTACATAAGCATACATGTACAAGTGCATGTTTGTGTGTGTAAAAATATTCTGGTACGTGTGTAATAAGTTTAGAGCTGGTGATGCATGTGTGCTACCTGCACGTGTAGTAGTGCATGTCTAGCCACTGTACTGTCATGTGTATGTGACATATACCACTGTGTTACATGTACATACACGTACCACGATGTTACACGTACCACTATGTTACATATACATGTACCACTGTGTTACATGTACGATGTTACACGTACCACTATGTAACACGTACCAATATGTTTCACGTACCAATATGTTACACGTACATGCGCTATGCTACACGTACATGCGCTATGTTACACGTACATGCGCTATGTTACACGTACATGCGCTATGTTACAAGTATTCTGCTATGTTATATGTACATGTACATGGACATACATATAAATGTATACAAGTACATACATGTACCGTTACATCTACATGTATCTTACATGTCACACACAACTGTAACACATTGCTTCTTTTGTTCCCTGGTGTGCAGGAGGTATGTGACGAAATGGAGTGTTGTTCATCCCCCAAAAGTCCGCATTCAAGGTACGTTGCTAGAGAAGGAAGAAATACGATGGCTGCCCTCAAATCGTTGCATGGAAAACCTGTGATCATATGTACATGTAACAGATGAAGTGATCTGGTTGTGTGTGTGTGTGTGTGTGTGCGTGCGTGCGTGCGTGCGTGCGTGCGTGCGTGCGTGCGTGCGTGCGTGCGTGCGTGCGTGCGTGCGTGCGTGCGTGCGTGCGTGCGTGCGTGCGTGCGTGCGTGCGTGCGTGCGTGCGTGCGTGCGTGCGTGCGTGCGTGCGTGCGTGCGTGCGTGCGTGCGTGCGTGCGTGCGTGCGTGCGTGCGTGCGTGCGTGCGTGCGTGCGTGCGTGCGTGCGTGCGTGCGTGCGTGCGTGCGTGCGTGCGTGTGTGTGTGTAGTATTGTGACCTCACTAGCTGGTTCACCTACACACAGATGCACCGTCCAATGAAATTGGCACTTCTGTGGACCCATCAGTGGATGAGGTGAGAGTGCATACGTAATTACTTATGGGGTAGTCAACGGATACCATGTGTATGTGGTGTGTTGTGTAGATGTATGTGTTGCATATGTGTACATGTACATGTATGTGTGTGTTGCATGTGTGTACATGTAGGTGTGTGTTGCATGTGTGTAGGTGTGTGTGTGTGGGAACAACATAAGGATATGGTTAATATTAAAACAGATGTTCCGAAGTGAGAATATTTTGTGTAGTGTTAGAACACCCACCTGCACCCCACCCACCTACTCCACCCACCTACCCCACCTACCCCCACCCACCTACTACTCCCCACCTGAACCCCCACCTACAGACATGTACATGTACATACATGTATGTATTTTGATCAAGTACACTTGATGGAAATACACAACATTACTTGCTGAGTTGGGTACTTGCATTTGTCACTGGAGTAGCTGTGGCCTTGACAACAGAAGATCTAACAAATGTTTTGCTGCAAAAAGATGCCTGCATGCAATTAGAGGTGGAAACGGTCAACTTGTACAGTGTACATGTACACACTGTACTTGTATACATGTATGTAGATAGTTGGATCAATGTCAGAGTAGTTCAAGTTGAATAATGTTTACATTTATTTTTATTTCTTTTGGGGTGGCACTCACTTGTTAGATACTGTACACTAATACTGTAATTTAATACATTACATGTATATTGGTTGCTACATGTATGATATTAACTCCCCAACCTCTCTGCCCCCTCCCCCAACCTCTCTGCCTCCTCCCCCATCCAACCCCTCCTTCCGCCAGTCCACTGTTGACGTGGATGAAGAGCCTGCTGTGAAAGAGAAGAGTGTGGATGTTCCTGCGGACGATCCTCCTCCCCCTTACTCCAGCATCAGTGCAGATGACAATATGGACACTACTTCTGATAAGGTATGGTGTTGTGCCTCTGATGAGGTATGGTGTTGTGCTTCTGATGAGGTATGGTGTTGTGCCTCTGATGAGGTATGGTGTTGTGCCTCTGATAAGGTATGGTGTTGTGCCTCTGATAAGGTATGGTGTTGTGCCTCTGATGAGGTATGGTGTTGTGCCTCTGATAAGGTATGGTGTTGTGCCTCTGATGAGGTATGGTGTTGTGCCTCTGATAAGGTATGGTGTTGTGCCTCTGATGAGGTATGGTGTTGTGCCTCTGATAAGGTATGGTGTTGTGCCTCTGATGAGGTATGGTGTTGTGCCTCTGATAAGGTATGGTGTTGTGCCTCTGATAAGGTATGGTGTTGTGCCTCTGATGAGGTATGGTGTTGTGCCTCTGATAAGGTATGGTGTTGTGCCTCTGATGAGGTATGGTGTTGTGCCTCTGATAAGGTATGGTGTTGTGCCTCTGATGAGGTATGGTGTTGTGCCTCTGATAAGGTATGGTGTTGTGCCTCTGATAAGGTATGGTGTTGTGCCTCTGATGAGGTATGGTGTTGTGCCTCTGATAAGGTATGGTGTTGTGCCTCTGATAAGGTATGGTGTTGTGCCTCTGATGAGGTATGGTGTTGTGCCTCGGATGAGGTATTGTTTGCATTACTCCTTGCCATCTGCATGTACATGTATGTGCACACGGAGGTGGAATGTTTGAACTTGATATCAGGAGGGAGGAGGTTTGATGGTGCGTGTGGTACAGATTTGTAGATGGAAACACTGCACTTGATGTCATTTATGATGTCATTCTTCCACCCCTTTATGACATCATTCTTCCACCCCTTTATGACATCATTCTTCCACCCCTTTATGACATCACTCTACCACCCCTTTATGACATCACTCTACCACCCCTTTATGACATCACTCTACCACCCCTTTGCCATCAACATGCTCCACATGTTCCTGTGCAGGAAAACAACGACCGGTCGAAACCTGCTGAGGACCAAAGGGAGGAGCAAGACAATCGTAGTGCAGAGGAAGGGGGCATGGCTAAGAACAAGGAGGACATACAGGAAAAGATTGACGACTCGTCGAGCAGCGACAAGGGAAGTGAGGACGATGGAGGTGAGGATGAGAGGCTGTTGAAGGATGGGGACAAGAACAAGCGTCTGGACGAGGAGGATGATGTGGAGCGTGACCTGTTCCAACTGGTGGTGGTGAACTCTTATGGGTCACAGGACGTGAATGTTCTGAAGGATGATGAGAAGCCACTGAGACTGAGCAGTATGTTATGATGTCATACTTATGTCATTGCACATTGTGCCATGCTTGTGTACGTTTAGCTATCAAAACACGTTTAGCTCAAACAAATGGTCACTGTTTGTTACATGTACGGTTGAATGTTACATTTACAATTGACTAGTCTACATCTGCAATGAAAAGTTGGGTTCATTCACTGAATTGTTTACTTGAAATGGGATGCCTATTAACTGGAATTATTCACTAGGATGTTGTTGCCACCCTTCATACATGTAGATGTGCACTGTACTGTTTGTTTATATGAAACTCCAAATTAAGCAGTTTATTAAACAGTTTATTAAGCAGTTTATTAATGCACTTTTGTTTTGCCCGAACATTTTTGTTCATATCAATGTAGCACATTGTACATGTGCACACTACATTGTACATGTGCACACTACATTGTACATGTGCACATGTACAATGTAGTGTGCACACTACATTGTACATGTGCACACTACATTGTACATGTGCACACTACATTGTACACGTGCACACTACATTGTACGTGTGCACACTACATTGTACGTGTGCACACTACATTGTACATGTGCACATGTACAATGTAGTGTGCACACTACATTGTACATGTGCACACTACATTGTACATGTGCACATGTACAATGTAGTGTGCACACTACATTGTACATGTGCACACTACATTGTACATGTGCACACTACATTGTACGTGTGCACACTACATTGTACGTGTGCACACTACATTGTACGTGTGCACACTACATTGTACGTGTGCACACTACATTGTACATGTGCACACTACATTGTACATGTGCACATGTACAATGTAGTGTGCACACTACATTGTACATGTGCACACTACATTGTACATGTGCACATGTACAATGTAGTGTGCACACTACATTGTACATGTGCACACTACATTGTACATGTGCACACTACATTGTACATGTGCACACTACATTGTACATGTGCACACTACATTGTACGTGTGCACACTACATTGTACATGTGCACACTACATTGTACATGTGCACACTACATTGTACATGTATATAATGTACATAGATCGGTTTGTAAGTAGACAAAACCTGTGTGTGTGTTCTGTTTAATAAAATAATGTAATGTACACTGTACAAATGTACATGTACATGTATGTAATGTTGCTGCAATGTTTTATAGGTCAGACATACATTTCCTGTGATTGGGCTGAGAAGATCAGACAAGAATGCTACAATTCATCTGTGGCAGAGGTGTGTGTGTCTGTGTGTTTTGTATGTGTGTGTGTGTGTGTGGTTTTTTTTTGTATGTGCATGTGTATTAGGGCCAGCAGAAGCTTACACATGTATTAAGTGGTAGGGCAGGCACAAAAAATTATGGGCACTATATACTTTATGATTAAACATGACATATACGTGTACTACTGTGAATTAAAATTGATACTCTGTGCACTGAGCTACCTATGGTAGAGTATCCATTGCTAACGGTTATGAACTAATTAATTAATAATTATAATAATCAACACAAATGAATATAATTATCTAGCAGGAAAAAGTGGTAGGGCAAATGCCCTACCTGCCCTATACGTGTAGGCTGTGCCAGCCCTGTGTATGTGTAAGTGCACGTTACTTGTACATGTATGTGACTGTGTAGGTGCATGTATGCGCATGTACATGTGTATGAAAACCCCACCCTTTCTACCTCAGAGTAAAGAAGATGACAAGAGTTGTTCTACTGAAGAGGCGAAGGCAAATAAGGAAATCGACTTGCAAGACTGTCTGAAACTCTTCACTAAGGAAGAGACCCTTAGCTCAGACAATGAATGGTATTGTGCAGTTTGAAATTAGTACTGCATAATTTATTTTTGACACTCGGGTTATTAGGTACTGTCCTCAATGCAAGGAGCTAAAACAGGCCACAAAGAAATTTGACCTGTGGAAGCTACCTCAGGTGTTAGTCATCCATCTGAAGAGGTTTTCTTATGACAAGTATGTCCCTTTAACATAGCAAGCGCAATGTGTCACGTGTATACAATCAGTAACTTGATTTTGGTCACTGCTGATAAAATTAGTTTAAACGTAGATTTTACAGTGTATGCACCCTGTTATGTTGCATGTACATGTACATGTAGATCGAATGCTGAGCATAGCAACTACATATACACGTACATCTACGCTGTATGTTCAGCCCCTCTATTAAAGCACCACATTACTATAACAGGTGGAGCAGGGCCATGAGCTGAGCAGACTGGAGCTTTGGACCTTGACCCACGCGAAATCCTTCTGGTGCAAATCCCTAACCTTTAGCCATCAAAAAGAATGTGCAAACCCAAAAATAATTATTGTGTATTATTTCAGCAGTTGATGGAATGATTTGTACTCATACATGTACCTGTAGGGTTAAATTTCGTATTTCAAATGCTGTTGTGCGGTCCTGTTAACCCGTTAATGGTATTTACATGTACTTCTGAAGTCAGTGGGTTGAGGAAAATCAATGATCTCTCGCACATGATGTGGCCATAGCTATCTTTTTTGGTTGAAGTACTGGCCAGTCTCAGTCTCGTAGGATAACTGCAGTATTCCCACCTAGTTTTGTAACTACTGTGACTCTGAAGCATGAGAAAGGTCAAGTGGATAGCCATTTTCCCATAGACAATGTGTACAGGGACCGAAAACCACTGTGCATTGGAATGTGTCAGTGTTTAAATGAGAGCACAGTTTTCTCCAGCAGATCTAAGCAGTATTAATATTATTATTTTGTACATGTATAAACACATGTGTACATGCATATTGTTTTCATGTAAAATGCTCAAAGTTTACATCCTTTGTAGGTTAGTCTTTGTTTAGTCAGAGCTAGGGCCTTGCTTGGCAGGATAGCTGTCTATTTGTATAATATAGTAAATACATAACTTTAGTGTTAATGTTGTCACTTCGTGTCTATTGTATTAATAATATGCCCTATGTGTGTGCATTTTATTTTAAATTATGCCTGTAATCTTATTACACTGTATTTCAATTACATGCAGACTTGCATGTACATGTACATGTATGTTTTGTCGTGTACATGTATAACATTGCATCATGTTCTATGCTTGGTGCAGGTACTGGAGGGACAAGCTAGACGTTCTGGTTGATTTTCCGTTAGAGTAAGTCTTTATCTATGTACATGTACATGTGCAGCTAAATGTGTGGGTGGATTTTGGCTGCATCTTCCCAAGCAATTAAAAAAAAAAATTGGAACATTGAAGTGAATGCTTTTAAAATTAATTTTATATTTCAGAATTTCATACATGTACATTGTAAAGTTTACATGTATCTGTGGTTTTAAGGAAGCCACAAAGTGTGAGCCAATGTGTTGTCCTTTGTTTCTTTAATAGCTGTTTCAATGCCTCGTTACCGTAACTTTTCTTTTTGTCATGTTTGTATTACTCGAAGCTGTGTGCATTGTTTCTACAATGTGCTTTAGCACTTAGAATTTAAAACAGTGGTTTGTGTTTTAATTAGGCTACATTTGGGCTCGTTACACATTGCAGAAACTTTTTTCCTGACCGCTACTGCACTTCAGTGGCACGCTGCACAGGGGCACTACTGCATGCTGTAACATATTCTTTTCTTGTCTCCCCTCTCCCCCACCATCACTAAGCATTCGCCCCTCTCCAGTGTTTTAAAACAATGTTGCGCTCCATAGGAGGTGCTGTCTTTGTGCATACCCTCTGTGAACACATCTTATTTCCATGTGCCAAGCCACCTTGTTGTGTCGCTGTATGCAGTGTTGTGTCATGCATGCATATTCTGTATCTTTCAGAGGGTTGGATTTATCACCCTTCGTTGAAGGCAGTGGACCTCAGCCAGTGTACAACCTGTATGCTGTGTCAAACCACTTTGGAGGAATGGGAGGAGGCCATTGTAAGTCTGGTCCTGTTTGTAATGGGAGGAGGGCATTCCTGTTTGTACTACATTTATATTATTCAATTTCTGCCAAATGCATTTATATAGCCACTGCTATTACAGGTAGCTTCTCTGACTAGAGTGAAGATTTGAGCATTAGCTAACTTAAAAGCAATGCTTAAAACATTTAAGAGATTCTGAATGTACATACATGTATAGCATTTTTGTTTACATTTACATTTTAGTGGAGTAAGAGTTGGGTGCTTTAGTTTGTAACAGTTAGTGAAATGTAACACAATAACTACAGCAACACCAGAAGGCACACATTGTTACCTGTGTGCCCTCTGACTTTGTAATGACAATGTTTTGTTCTCTCTGCAGATACTGCTTATGCAAAGAACAGTAACACTGGAAAGTGGTACAATTTTGATGACAGTCATGTTGCAGAATGTTCGGATAAAAACATTGTGGTAATGCAGATGTACATGAATATGCTGTGTGTAATAAGTTTTGAGATGTATGGTAGGGGGCCAGAATATAAGCAACATGTTAGAATTAGCACTGCTAAATATTGTGTTCTTTCTAGTAAAACCCGCGATGCATTTAAATCACATTTTTCTTCTTGAAAATGATTTCATGTTTTGTGTCGTGCTCTTAGTATAAGCAGATGTGTAAATGTTGTGTGCACATCAGTGCATGCACACATGGGTGCATGTTTGTTGATGGCTGTGACCCCCCAATTCATGTCCGCCACTATTACATACATTGCTAACAGAATGTGGTTGGTGGTTTGCAGTGCAGAAGAATGTTGCTTTTTACACATGTTAGAGACCTGTACATGTAGAGCTATACATACATGTAGCAACCATTAAACTTCAATAGTTCCCAGCATTGTATACATGATTACTTTTAATGTGGTTGGTGGTTTGCAGTGCAGAAGAATGTTGCTTTTTACACATGTTAGAGACCTGTACATGTAGAGCTATACATACATGTAGCAACCATTAAACTTCAATAGTTCCCAGCATTGTATACATGATTACTTCTTGTGCCCTTCCAGACATCTGCTGCCTACATGCTCTTCTACCATCGTCACACAGAGGGCATGCCCAGCAAATCTAGGAAGCTGGATCGTACATTGAGTGAGTCCTTTGCCGATGAGGTGCGAAATGCACGTAGCAGTGAGGTGTCTGTGGAGAAGAGCAAAGAGGACAGTATCCAAGAAGATATGGAGGAGGAGGGTGACACCAGAGAGAACAAGAAGAAGAAGGAGGATAGTTCGGAGGAGAAAGATGAACCACAGATGGATGATAAATTCATGGATGCGAGATCGGGTACGTTTGTGGTATATTTTTCATACAATTTGCTTGTGTATGTGCGGATGAGGGTGATACTACAATGCATGTAGATGTGTGCTTCCCAGTCATCAGCTGACGAATAAAGTTTAGTATTTATTGTTACTAGCTTTTGAAAGTTACACTGTGTGTAGCTGTTTCATTCTGATATTGTCATGAAAGTGGAGGGTGGGCTATTTATATTTGGAGTGATTCTGTACAATCTGTATCTGGCAGTAAGATAATTATAGACCATGTAAGCAATGTGTTTTCATAACAAAGTGATTGTTAAAGACTGGAGACTGGGGTGCTTTTTGATCTGTTATACGGGGTGGATACAATTAACCACAAGCAGTTAATTAACTGGTAAATTTCTAACAGCCGGTGTTATATAATCGTAAATGGTTAATTGATATTGATAAAAGTCTCAAAACCGTATTCATTTCAAATATAAATGTAGGGTGGCTGGTTAGTTAAAAGCTGCAAACTATTTAATTAACTACTTCTGTTTCTTTTATCATCAGGAAATGATGGTGAATACTGATGGAACTAGTGTGGTATTTGTGTGTAATTTATCACTGATGATGTTGTGTAGGAACGTGCGTGGAACATTATCTAGCATGAGCGCTTGTGTAGCTCTCTTTGAACTTACGTGTATTTCTAATTTGTGCCTTATCTGTTGGTCTTTAATAAATCTTGCTTTATGACATGCCTGCTACTCACCACTTCCCTACAGCCCCAGTCTCTGTGACACTGTGCACTTATTTTTAGGATGTTCTTACTACATGTACCATGATCTATTTTGTGAACAAGTCATTAGAAATATCGATTTTCTCAAATCAACTAATACAGTACATGCATGTTATGCATCAGCCATAATTGTACCCCATGAAGGATAGGGCAAGGTACCTCCAATCATGATGCATTTGAAATTTCATTGCTAGTGTGGATTTGAGAAAGCGCTAGATATTAAGCTACTGTTGTAGTCAGCTGGCCTCATCATCTTGGCTAATGCTAAGTGTGGTACCACTTTTATTACTTTGGAGCCATTTGACTATGCAAATTTAAGAGCCACTAACAATGATAAGTTAATTAATATTGCAACTGTAGATGGACTGGATAGTATATAAAGAGTGAATCTAAAGTGTATTTACAAACAGGGTTGGGCATCGACCCTTAGTCCTTGTGATACTGATGAAACTATGAAAGTCCAACCAGATGTGGCATTGAATGTTCGAATGCAATGGATATGATAAAAAGAGATAAAATCCAGTCAGTACTGTCCAAAACGTACATGTATAAATGTAAAAAGGTTTAAGAGACTAGCCTCCTAGTGCAGCTTCAAAACTATTTTCAATTACAGATGCAGTCTCATTAATAAATTAAACCAATCAACATTTACACTTCGTGGGATATATACTGGTATAACATTCCACTCTCTCAATCCTGCCGAACTCTGCAGCCCTGCCATACCTGGATGTGGCAGTTCTTATAGCAGATGCAGGGGTGTGCTCAGCATGAAGCCAACCATTAGCTGCAGGCGCTAGGCACTGTCAAAGATGGGAGGCAGGTGGCTTTCAGGAACAGAAGGCTGTTCATCCACCAATATGTTTATATAACATGCATGCACTCTTGTCATTGCTGTACATGTATTACACCATGCAGGTTCACAAGGCCTGGTGCTCTAACTTGATTGCTCAGTTTTTAAAAAGGAAGCAGCCCAGTGTGGTTTTCTTTTGTATGTGAAATGGGTCAAGCCAGGCACACATGTTCCCAAACAGCAGATGAAAATTAATTAATGTTGTCATTATTGATCTTCACGGGTGAGGGAGGGGCAGGTGAGAGAGACAATGTGATAAATGGAGGGGGGATACAAAAAATGGAGCAGAGGGTGTGGAAGTACATGTTTGTATGTACATGATTCCTGTAGAGGTTTTAAAAACTATATACCCGATACGAAAAAATTTGATTGTACCTAATCTAATTCATATCAATTTTAATACTTAGCAAAAGATAAAATCTTCATTTTCATGATATGACCTAATTCGCAAAGTACAAGTGTACAAGGCTTTAACTCATCACAAATGCACTTGTAACGAAGGAATGCTTGCATGAAACTTTGATTATGGCTGAAAAGCCATCCTAATCAATAGTATGCGCACAATGTTGCAGAATACGTGTATCTTGCAGTAGCAAAGAAAATGATATCATTGATTTGATTTTAATAAGATATAAAAAGGCTACAATTAAGTGCTACATTTATACTGTACACACCACTCGACACCACCTATAAATTCTTTTCTATCGTGAATAGCCCAATGGCATCAAAATGCACTTGCACTTTTAATACTCACACAACACATTGACAAAAGGATGCCTGCTTCGGTCTGCATGCTCCCTGCTGAAAAAGCGAAGATCCCTTCCTACTTCTTGTTCATTCTTTGCCACTACAAGGAGTCCATAGTTTGGATCTCCCTTTCTCCAGTTGCGCACTGCTTCTGTGATGTCAAATTCTATATACCCAGATGGGCGACCAGTATGCACAGTGACTTCATCTTGAAATTTTGAATCAGCATCTCTTCCATCCAATGATAAGTAAGGTGCACTCCAGGGGACTGATGGTAGCCGCAGTGCACTGGTTGCCTGGGCCTCACTCCATTCTTTCTTCACCTGGTGAACTCTGAGGGCACGTGGAATGTCCGGACATTCCCGAACAGTGTTAAAACTTGCCTTGTGGGCATAAAAAAAGAAAAGATACATCTTTGCACACTTGACTGGTTTGCATTTGGAGGGCAGGTTTTCAAACTGGATCAAGAAGCGTTTTTTAGGATAACCGTAATGGTTTCCAACCAATACAACCTCGTGAGAGTTATAGTTGACATCTCCTCGCTCCAACCAGACATCTTGTGTGGCTTCAAGTCTAGTCACAATTCCATTTCCCAGGTCACCAGTAAACCCTTCAAGAAATACAATGAACATATATAAGTATCTGTATTCTACACATAGGTATGCAAAATCATGTGATTTCAACGACCACATAATGCGATTGAAAATCCTTGACAATGGTTGAGTGCATACCCTATGAGTGCTATTTGATGATTGCTGAATGTTATCATGCCATAATCATGACCTTTGAATTCATATCACATGTGTGCCAGGCATGTTGTGCTAAATCTTTTTTTTTTCTTTTGAAACACCAGATTTTGATATTTGAAATGAACAGCTGACTGGCAACTGCTCATCCAATATACATGATTGAATCAACACGACACATAATTATAAATTAAGAGCTTAATAGCTCAACATATAGCTGCATGCATGGGAAAAATTACTGTACAAATTATGTGAAACACATGCATACTCTATGGCCACCATCCTCAATGTACATGTACATGCACGTGTATTATACAGTATTTAAATTTACCGGTATGCATTTTTACTGTTGTTTCAACTTTCATATTTTGCCTCAATAAAAGTATTGTCTGCTCTGCACTTCTCAACTGTTCACAGGCTACAGAGAGTTCATGGTCTTTAGCCTTAAGTAGCTTCTCAACATCTGTCAGGTTTCTGTGTATTTCGACAAATTCTTTCTGTTTCGCTTCCAACTGGCTATCAGGTGTTTGTGATGCACTGTCAAAGTATTTTTTATCATTTTTTACTTCCATAATATAGCCACACAGCTGATGAGCTGATGGGCGGGCTTTCTCTTCATCACATATGCATGATAGGGCATGCTTCAGTAATAGGTGGGCTGGATCAATCAGATCTATATGTGTCTTGCGGCGTTCACATTCTGGAATAGGTACTTCAACTGCCATAGGGTACTTTGGATCACTTACACGTACTTTCTTTCTTGCTGGTCCAGGGTCAGGAAACTGCCTGGTAAGTATTTGAACGATCAACACCCCAAAGGAGAATACGTCTAATTTATTTGAATATTTAGGTGGGTCTCCCAGTGCTTCAGGGGACATGTATGCGGCACAGCCTGGAGCCCGAGTGAGACGAGACATTTCTGCAGGATTACCCAGCATGGACATTCCAAAGTCTGTGATCTTAGCCCTCAAGTCTCCACCAAGAAGAATGTTGTTGCCTGACAGGTCACGATGGATGAGATTGTTGGAATGCAGGTAGACAAGGGCTAGTGATATGTCATGGCAAAGATTGACCTCTGTGCAGAGTGGCAGGGGATGTGTTGACCTCTCCAGATAACTGGTGAGACTTTCCTTCATTAGCTCCATGAGTAGCACAAACTTTGCAGGACCTTCATCATGTGTGCCAAGATACTGGATGATATTTGGATGCTTAGCAGTACTCAAAAATAGGCACTCTTGGTGAAAGTTCTGCACATTCCTGTCAGGTGGAGTACCTTTGCAGCACACTGAAGGTCATCACATACAGCCTTGCACACTGCTCCATATGCTCCATTACCAATTGTTTGGTCCCAAAGGATTTCAACATTGTGGTGGTAGAAATCTGGAGACTGCTGTTGGATGGTTAATTGGTAACACAAATAACAATCAATAGTAATTATTGCTGCAAGGGAACACAAAGTTGTACTTATGTATGCATTCTTCACATGCGTTAACTTTTGTTGAGGAATTAAATATACATGTAGGGTTTATACCCTTTTGTTATAAAATCACTAGGACTACACAGTATTCTTTATCAATGACCTTCCCCTGAGCATTAACCAGTTATACTAGATGACAGTGCTACATGTGCTGTATTCTAACTAAGTCATTGCAAAGACAAGCTTAATGGGTACAGACCTCTATGATCTGTGATGTACTTATTTCATGATGCATAAATTAAAAAATAACTTCTTCATTTGGTACCTTCATAACTGCATCCTCAGTTTTGGTCTTGCTGGCTCTATTCTCTGCTGCAGCTTCTAATGCTCTCCTTTCTGCAATATTGGCCCTTTCTTCACTAGCAGTGGCTCTCCTTTCAGCTATCCTAGCCCTCTCTTCAGCTACATTTGCTCTCTCTTCAGCTGCATTAATGTCTTTGCAAGTTTCAAATACCTTTGTTTTCAAATTAGCACATTCTTTTTCAGCAGTATCTGCTTTTTGTTCTGCAGTAGCAATCTGCTTTTTCAATTCCAAACATAAGATACTCAGGTCACTGGTGGATTGTTCAAAATTTGCACACTTTTTTGCTAGAGTTCCATTTATTTGACAAAGTTCAGTGTCTCTTGTGAATGTAAACGTTCCACATGGAGACATTTTTCTGCTTCAGCTTCCATCATTTTCTGTTCAAAATTTTTAATAATGCCTTCAGCTGTTGTTGCTCTATTGTTCAATGCAATAAGCTTTGATTGAAAGTCAGCAATTTGTTGCTCTCCTTCTTTGATTGCTTTGTATAGCTTCATGATGTTATCTTCACATGACTTTTTCTCATTTTGTACCTTTTCAACTGCATTTTCAGCCTTGCTGGCTCTATTCTCTGCTGTAATGGCCCTTTCTTCAGTAACAACTGCTCTCTTTTCTGCAATCTTGGCCCTTTCCTCACTGTCAGTGGCTCTCCTTTCAGCTAAAGTAGCTCTTTCGTTAGCTGTGCTAGCTCTTTCTTCTGCTCCAATGGTGTTTTTGGAAGCTTCAAATAATTTTGCTTTTAAAGTAGCACACTCATTTTCAGTAGTAATAGTTCTTCTTTCTAAGTCTTTAGCCTTCTCCTCTGCAGCAGTCACTTTGTTCTCAGCAGCAATAGCTCTTTGATCAGAAGCTATCACCACCTCCTTTGCAGTAGCTAATTCTTTCATAGCAGTAATAACTTGCTTCTCCAAAACTACACACTTTTCTTCAGCAGCATTTGCCCTTTGCTCAGCAGCAATAGCTCTTTTTTCAAAGGCTGCAGTCTTCTCTGCAATTATAACTATTCTTTCGTCACCAATAGCTTTCTCTTTATATGAGGTAGTTATTTTTTCAAGTTCTACTATTTTACTTACAGCAGCTTTTTCACTTTTTTCAGCGTCACTAGCTCTCTTTTCAGCATTGCAAGCTCTATCCTCAGCTGTTGTGGTTCTCTTTTCAGCACTAGTGGCTCTTTCTTCAGCAATAATGGCCCTTTTTTCAGCTACAATGATTCTTTCGTCAATTGTGTCAACCTGCTGCTCTGCTATACATGTAGCTGCCTTGAATTTCTGCAAAACATACCAAGATGATGAAGGTCACACAGCTAAAATGCTTCATTTGGCATGTACATGTAAACAGTGACATTGGTGACTCCTACATGTATGTACATGTAGATTCTGTGATGGATATGTGAATTTACAATCTATTCCCCCCTCCCCACATTGAAAAGAGGATTATGAAAGTGCATGTTGCACCTCCATAGCTATTAACACCATTCAATATTTAATTATGCTAGCCCTGAGTTTGAAAAATTGTGCACAGCAGAATTCATGATACAGAGATATATACATTTATGTTCAAACACTAGCCATTCTTGCTTATTTCTTGCTGGTATTTCAATATTTTACAGCAAAAGATCAAATTTGTGTCATAAAGCTGCTACAAAGCTGCCAAAGAAATATCACCCATGGGGCTTTTCAGTAATGTTAATTTGCTGATCCAAAAGCACTTAAAGAAATGTACATGTATAAATTGGGACCAACATATTCACCAAACTTACCACACAAATAGGTACAGAGGAGTGTTGCTCAAAATATAAATGGAGCCGTGAACTACTACTTTATATCAAAGTGCTGCGCTATGATCAAAATGGTAGTTCTATAAGCAATAATAATGTGATGCATGTACTTGAAAATAAGATAGCAATATGAATAATCATCACAGATAATTCCCCTTGCTTAGATTGCTAATGTATATCAGGGGCGGGGGGAGTCCAGGGGGTCTGGACCCCCCCTTTCCTATATGATAAGTAACATAACGCATACTGTAATCCATGCAGCTTTCTGCATGTTACCATTCTTGGAATTGCAAGCTTGCACATCATTCCAGCCAATGGGCCTATATAGATCTACATGTAACTAAATCAAATTAAGAACCTCCTAGTAAACAAAATTTAATTTTGCATGCATGGTTAATTCGAATTTATACCTTGCGATCGATCGAATGGTGCGTGTGAGCAGGAATTGAAGTAAGCGATCAAAGACGTGAATGAGATGGATCTCAGATTCTTTTCCTCAGAAAACACATAGCTATAGAGCTAAATAAAAGTAAAACATATATGAGTCATTTAGATTGACATGTAGCTGGTTGCCATGTGCACACTTCGGCCACAAATTCACAAAACCTTAGTGTCACGAATTTAATCGCTGAGCCGTAGGAACCACAGCATTGTGAAGAATGAAGAGTTTCCTCATCGCTAATCCATGCTCTAGTAATACGGATATCGCGTGATGTATGCATATGTATTGGATATCACTGTGAACAAATAGTATGTTCATTTTCATGCTAAATAAACGCAAAGCAAAAAAGTGGCAGGTCCCCCTGGTGGAGCTGGCAGTGCCCCCCAGATCCCTTTGCTGTCACAGGAGGGGCATGCCCCCTAGCTCCCGTACCCTCCCCCGCTTCTGAATATTTTTTACACCCCACCTTTCCAAAAATCCTGGATCAGCCCCTGTATATTGTACCTCAGGTTTAGATGGTTCCTCTTGCTTTGATGGCTTCTCTTGCTTTGATGGCTCCTCTTGCTTTGATGGTTCCACTTGTTTTAATGGTTCGTCTTGCTTTGATGGTTCCTCTTGCTTTGATGGCTCCTGTTGCTTTGATGGTTCCTCCTGGTTCTTTGATTCCTTTGATGGTCTCTCTTGCAGGCTTAGTGGAGGGTCACGTCTGTTTGGAGGGGAGGGAGAGGGCAGTGGTAAAAAAGATAATTATACATGTACGTAACCTGCACAATCAAAACAAACGTGTTGGTCCACATCCTTCAGCTTTGCACACATGTTAAACCTGACTTTTATAGTCACAATGACGCTACATGTATATTGTAGCTATCATTAATTGATTAAAATCAAAATATTGAAATTTGTACTGAACACATAACTGCTTATAATTGACGAAACTGGAAGAAACATTTTCTCGATTGTGGGAACAAGTATGAATTTTATTTTTAAAATGTCTTAGCTTCTTAAGCATCAGCAGTTTGACTACATCGTACATGTACATGAATGTATTCGACGGCTCCATCCAATTGATTCTAAAGTACATCACACAGTTGGCAATAGTAGGATTGGGTATTTTGCTACTCGTATTCAAATCTAACATAGAACCTACTAACATAGGTTCTGATTATCCTGTACAAGTAGTTTTAACACTTGGAGGCAACTCTCTTATTCTCCAAACTTCTGAATATTTGACGAACTTCTATTTTCTCTTCTTGTTTCTAATGGTACATGTACATGTACATGTTGAGTGCGAATTTATCTTCTTAAAAGAGCGATGATTTGCTAACAGTGAACACTACATTATGATTTCTCTCCAGATAAAGCTAGATCCACCTTTTGGGTGGAATGGAAAAAAAAAAAGAAGGCCTACCGAAAGTAAATGATCAACAGAAACCAAAGGTACATGTAGCAAATTAGATTACTCCCCTGAAGCTGTTAAACAATGAGGTGGACAGGACAACTGGGTTTAACCCATATTCAAACTGACTAAAACCGAAACATGCGAGAGCAGAATTATCACATGTAAATATCAGGACCCATAGTAGGGGGTCCTATGTCGGATTGGCTTTGTGGGTATGGTTTTTCATTGAGCATTTTTAAACGATTGCCTTTGTTCAGCTGCTTGAATACACTCCATCAAAGACATGACAGATATGCACTTCGTGTATATGCCATATGCATTTACGTGGACTGACATGGAAATGCGCGACAGGAATGCCATACAAAAACAACATTGATTAGCTTCAATTTTATTTCCTGACGTTAACTGAAATGGAAATGCCTTGCACAGGAGTACATTTATGTTCAAAATACATTTTTATCTAATTTCTCTGCACTTACTAAGAACTTAGGTCAAAAGAATACCAGACAAACATTTCCAGTCGGAGAAATCGATAAACTAATGCAGTTGCAAATTCATTTATCGGTTGCCATAGCAGTATGTTTTACGTTACTCACACATCTTTGTTGGACATGTGAAATCGTGGAAGAAACGTTTGAAGGATATAGCAAAGGTGGTTCAGTAGGGGTGACCAAGGCAAAGAGCAAGGCTTGCAAGGAGAACTCTGAGTTTTAAAGATAGCCGAATAATAAGAAAGGTATCGATTAAAAATAAAACAGCTGCATCAGTGCATGGTAAACAGATTGTAAAATATTATGCCGTGTGTAATAATTTTTAATCAATAATTGAAGTGGGGAGGGGGGCAAGTGCCCAATAGGGCCATTCCAAATGTAATTATGGTTTCACGTCCTCTGCCCACGTCATAATAGACCACCCGCATAATGTTGCCATATTCAGAATGCTTTTCAATTATATTTGTTTGAGATGTTAGGGGGCTTGTCCAAACTGTGGTTGGAAAATTAGCGTCATTGTGACGTTTGGGGGAGGGGTTACTTGTCTATGACACTTATAAATCTTAATTAACATGCAGAGCTGTATAAAAGCTAGCTGCAGCGTAGACTCCACAAGCAACTGTGGCAGCATGTGTATTCAGACTATACTTTTTGGAAGAATAGCAATCTCCAATGTTACATGACTCTCGACATATTGAGTTGTGTTCCACACTATTTTCATGTGAATCTAACAAAAACGTACTGACATTAAGGGTGGGGGGGAAGGGGTAAAAATGTTGACGTCACAATGACACTAATTTAAAATAGTTTGAACAAGCCCCCTTAGTTAACATGTCACTTTAGAGTTCAAAGCGTCTCAGACATCAGCAGCTACAGGTCTGGATATACAGCGCTCTCATTTTCAGTTGTGCCACGTTTCACTTTCACGCATGATGAATTCAGATAGTTATTGAATAAATAGCTGCCCATCCATAGTTGCATGATGCTATACCAAACCTCACAGTAACAGTATTTTGCACCATCAATCCTACACAAATCACTTTCTCGATAGATACATTTTGATTTGCTCGTTCATTATTAGTTTCCTATGTATAAATGCATCATCACCGCCATGTACATGTATCATACACTGAATGTACTGTCATGTTTGTGGTACCAAAAATGTACCTCAATGATGGCCGACCAATATTGGCCTGTGGCTGACCAATCTGTGCATAGGTCAGAAGTGTACTTCGTGCCCATGTTCCATCGGCAATCTTCTCCTCCTCCATATCTTCTTGGATACTGTCCTCTTTGCTCTTCTCCACAGATGCCTCACCGCTACGTGCATTTTGCACCTCATCGGCGAAGGACTCACTCAATGTACGATCCAGCTTCCTAGATTTGCTGGGCATGCCCTCTGTGTGACGATGATAGAAGAGCATGTAGGCAGCAGATGTCTGGAAGGGCACAAGAAGTAATCATGTATACAATGTCACAACTATTAAAGTTCAATGGTTGCTACATGTATGTACTGTATAGCTACCTCTAAATGTACATTACAATAGTGCACGTGCATGCGCATGTAAAAAACCAAACCTTCTTCTGCACTGCAATTCACCAAACACATTCTGTTGGCAATGTTTGTAAATGTGGTGGACATGAATTGGGGGCCACATCCATCCACAAACGTGCACCCATATGTGCATGCACTGACGCACACACAACATTTACACATCTGCTTATCTCAAGAGCACGACACAAGACATGAAATTATTTTCATGAAGAAAAATGCATCATGGGTTTCACTACAAACAACACAATAGCAGTGCAAATTCTAACATGATGTGCATGTGCAAATTTGTTATTTATATTCTGGCCCTCTACCGTGCATTTTATTACACACAGCATATTCATGTACATCTGCATTACCACAATGTTTTTATCCGAACATTCTGCAACATGACTGTCATCAAAATTGTACCACTTTCCAGTGTTACTGTTCTTTGCATAAGCAGTATCTGCAGAGAGAACAAAACATTGTCATTACAAAGTCAGAGGGCACACAGGTAACAATGTGTGCCTTCTGGTGTTGCTGTAGTTATTGTGTTACATTTCACTAACTGCTTTTATTCATTTAATACACCAAAGTGCCCAACTCTAATGTAAACAAAAATGCTACATGTACATTTAGAATCTACTAATGTTGAGTACTGCTTTGGAGTTAGCTAACACAGATAGTCAGAGAAGCTAATAGCAGTGGCTATACACAGGTATTTGGCAGAAATCGAATTATATACACGTAGTGCAAAAAAAAAGGAGATATTCCTTAGGCATTTTGCTGAAGGGGTTGAATGCATGTAACTCTTGAAAATCGTATCAAATATTTCATGATCTGCCATTACACAGCCATTACAAACAGGAGCAGACTTATAATAACCTCCTCTGGATCATACTTACAATGGCTTCCTCCCATTACAAACACTTACAATGGCCTCCTCCCATTCCTCCAAAGTGGTTTGACACGGCATACAGGTTGTACACTGGCCGAGGTTCACTGCCTTGAAGAAAGGGTGATAAATCCAACCCACTGGAAGATACAGAACAAGATGTGTTCAAAGAGGGTATGCACAAAAAGAGCACCTCCTATGGAGCGCAACATTGTTTTAAAACACTGGAGAGGGGTGAATGCTTAGTGATGGTGGGGGAGAGGGGAGATTAGAAAAGAATACATTACAGCATGCAGTAGTGTGCCGGTGCAGTGTGCCACTGAAGTGCAGTAGTGGTCAGGGAAAAAAAGTTTCTGCAATGTGTAACGAGCCCAAATGTAGCCTACACCAGGTAATTAAGCACATGTAGAAACAACATACAGCTTTTAGTAATACGAGTAAAAGAAAAGTTACGGTAACAAGACATTGAAACAGCTATTAGGACAATACATTGGTGTCAGAAGTGGGATTGAAATGGATGCTGTGCTGCTGAGGATGAGCTAGTGACCACCGCCATGTTTCATGTGCAATTAAATGCTATCCTATTTACATGTAAATCATACAATGTAAGTTACATGTATATGGGTACTGCAAGCCATTGGCTCACACACATGTAGTGTCCTTAAAACCACATGCTACAGAAAATTTATTCTGTAAATAAACTTAAACACAAAACTTAAATTTAAAAAGATTCAATACAAAGTTCCGAATAATTGCTTGGGAAGATACAACCAAATCCACACACATACAAAACATACATTTATGCACATCATGTAGATAAAGACTTACTCTAATGGAAAATCAACCAGAACGTCTAGCTTGTCCCTCCAGTACCTGCACCAAGCATAGAACATGATGCAATACCATATGTTGTCATAGGAACATGCATACAAACACATGTGGGATGCTTGCACGTACATGGCAAAACGTATATGTGCACAGATGCATACATGTACATGTACATGTACATGTATGTCTGCATATCAGTGTACACATGTACATCAAAATACTCCAGGTGATTGGATTACATTCATAATTTACAAAACATGCACACACATGTAGGGCGTGTACAATAGATGTTAACAGAAACACTAAAGTCGTATATTAACTATACGATACAATTAGACAGCTATCCAGCCAAGCAAGGCCCTTGCTCTGACTAGTCACTGATGTTTGCGGCCCAATGTTTTGTGGACACTAGGTTCGTTTACCGAAAAATTGAAATGATGATGTCATGCCCTTAACAATGACCTTGACAACCGAAGACCTTTGGAATGTGAGCTTTCTCAAAAACAGTGATGGGCTAATTGCCATTTTAACACCTGACAAGGAAAGGAACACCTTTTTCTATTTGTGTTGCAAACCATGAGGTGTAGTCAACTTGCTACAGCAAGCTACGGGCCTTGAAAGTGGTTGTGTACCTCTTCGATAAAGAAGCGATTCTCCACGCCTGCGACAATCCAAAAGCTAAGACAGAGTTGTGGATGAACTAGACAGGCTAGAAAAGGAAGGCATAAATCACCCCTGTTGCAAGCAGTGAATGGGCCACCCCGATTGTGGTAGTACCAAAGAAGGATGGAATGATCCGAATTTGTGGGGATTTCTGAACAACAGTGAACAAAGCTATCAAGGTGGACTGCCCAAGGTAGAGGATAAGTTTGCTGCCATTGAAGGGAGTGCACTCTTTAGTAAGATCGACCTTCTGCATGCATACATGTACATGTATCTGCAGATGGAGTTAGATGAAGGGGCAAGAGAACTCAGTACAATCAACACTCACAAGGGGTTATAACAGACTACCATTTGGAGTTTCTTCTGCTCCTGCTATTTGGCAACAGCCTATGCATGAAACAGGTGAAACAAGGGGCCAAGTTCCCAAAACACAGTGTCCATTGGATGACATCATTGTGGCAGGGGCAACCAAAGATGAACATCTCCGAATCATCGAGGAGGTGCTTGCAATCATTGGTTGGTCTGGGGTGAAATTGGTTAGCACCAGTTCAGAAAATATCAATCTCTTGACTTCTTCTAAGGTAGTCGAACATTCAGTTGTCCAGTTCCATCTCGCTTGCTGCCGCAGCAACTGATGTAGTGGTGCCAGCACGGATGACAGGTTGGATAACAAAGTTGTAATAGTTGACTAGCCCTAGGAAAGCTCTCAACTGGGATACATCTTGTGTTGTAAGAGCCTCTCAGACAGCTTTAATCATCTCTTAGGTCTTGTGTAGCCCTTCTGTATTGATCAGATGCCCACAGAATTCTATCTGAGACTTGAAAAATGGACAATTGGCTTTGTTCAGAGTCTTTCCATACTGATCCAGTCTGTTGTCTTGTGATGCCAGTGCTAATTGGCTAGGGGTGGTGTAGCAATGGTCTGGAGGATTAAGCGGTTCCAGCAATACACAGATCACCAGCCTCTTACATGCACGTCCATTCTACACCCAGAGAAAGGCCTACCCCACGTAACAGCTGCAAGGCTCCATAGATATGCAGTATTGTCACATGCAAATGCTAATGCATTGTCAAGGCTACCATTGGTCATGGAATGGACCAGATGAAGAGATTGAAGACTGTGCAGAATATCTAGTATGTCAGCTGGAACAGATTCCTGTGACAGTAGCATTGCGAGAAGCTACATCAAGGGACCCAGTGCTAGCAAAAGTTTTGCAGTTTGTACAAGCAGGGTGGCCACAGGTGGTTCAGGAAGAGATGGTGAAACAATATGCAGAGAGACAACTTGAGCTTTCAATGAAACAGGGTTGCCTTATGTGGGGAATATGTGTGCTGTCCCACCAACATTGCAGGACAAGGTCCTAGAAGAACTACATGTACATGGAGGTCGGCAAATGAAAGCATGTAGCCATGTGTGGTAGCCGGATATTGATCGGGAAATAGAAGGCGTGACCAGCAGGGGCAACGGAACAGTTTGTTCAGTCGCTGAAACAAGCCTTACGACCTTGCGTAAGGAGGCCAAGTCCCTTTACCACAGGATAGCTACATGTAGGTTCCTAATCCACTACAGGAATGCCAGACACTCCACCACCAAAGTCTCCCCTGCCCAGTTGTTGATGAAGAGGGATCTAAGGAGTATTCTAAAAGACCAGATGTGCGGGATAATGTATTCGAAAATCAGACAGCAAGAGAGAGGCTTTGCAGTGGGGTACCCAATGATGGTTAAAGACTACAGACCTAAATACCCAAGGTGGCAACAGCAGTGGTACATGACCAAGAAGGACCCAAGTCCTACCAAGTGACACTTCCTGGAGGAGGGGTACCATGGAGGCGGCATCCGGATAAGATGGTGCATGGTCCTGAAGGGGTAACACTGGACCAACCAAGGACAGGAGAACCAGACGATAAGGACATCTCAACGCAAGCATCAGCTGACACAGCATTCCCGGCCCCTGTTGTTGAGTCCCTTCCGAACACAGGACCACAGTCAGTCACAAAGCAGACACCTAAACCAGCCAGAGATGAACTGCTGAACCTACACATTGATGGTGATGGTGATCAACTGATGCAAGACCAACACCACAGAGCCAACCCATCTCACCAGCTGCCCCGAAAACATGCTATGGGCGGGTGATCCGAAATCCTGTTTGATACAGTGATCCAGATTAATGTATTAGTGGGGAGGGGTGTGATGTATTAGAATACCCATTAGTTAATTGGTGGTGATCATGTGATCGTGCATGTGATTTTGCATATTGTAATTCTTGTGTCCATGCTTTGACCAATATTGAAGTATCTCGATACATTGGGCTAATTTGAGACTTTACATCCACCATCCAGCGGCTGGAAAGTTGGCCGGAGCCTATACACACCACACACACACAAACACACACACAACTACTTGGAACCAATCAGCTCTAAATCAATGTACATGTACATGTATTTGGGGGTTCACACTTGGGCAGCACCCTTCGGGCTCCTACACCCTGACCTAACCACTTAACATTGACCAGCGTCATGGCATGGCAAACAGGCTGACCCAATGGTAACCAGCGTTACCCCTTGGCCCTTGGTCCCAGTCAGGCTCAGGGGGGGGGGGGGGGGGGGGGGGTCAGCACTCATGACATCGTCGACGTCATCGACGAAGAAGCCAAAGATGACATTTTGAAATTGGCTGGTGTGCGCAATAGCGAGGTCTCAAGCCTCTACAACGCCATCATTAGTACAGCCAATTCAAGGTTCCCATGGTTGGCGGTGAACTTAGCGACTGCGTTTTTGGCGTCCGGGGTCGTCGGCATGTTTGAGCATTTGATCGATCCTATGGCACACCCGACTGGCTATCAATCATAGTCAAACTCACAACTGACAGCCAGCATCTTTGGCCTTCCAGCTATGACTACTATGAACGGGTTAACAACCCTCACCACACTAGGAACAGGAAGTACTGCTATTGCCTTTCACCTGCGTGCTTTAAGGCTGGCAGGGAGATATTATGTGCGTATAGTTCCATGACATTTGGATTATTCATTGCATCTGATTTTTCTCGTGTGCATTCTTTTTCTCGTTCTCGTGTAGTTCATTTCCGATGTGATTTGTTCATTCTAATCTGTTCATATCCACATTGTTCCGCGAAAACACAACAGGAATACTGTAGACCATCATTAGTAATTCCTAGGAGAGATCAGCCAGTACTTCAACTAAAAGAAGATAGCTTTGGCCACACCATGTGCGAGAGAATGATCATCGATTTTCCTTAACCCACTGACTTCAGAAGACACTATTGCCTTCTGGTTATGGCAGATGGTAAATACCATTAACGGGTTAACAGGACCGCACAACAGCAGTTGAAATACAAAATTTAACCCTACAGGTATGAGTACAAATCATTCAATCAACTGCTGAAATAGTCCACGATAACTATTTTTGGGTTTGCACATTCTTTTTTATGGCTAAAGGTTAGGGATTTGCACCGGAAGGATTTCGTGTGGGTCAAGGTCTAAAGCTCCAGTCAGCTTAGCTCATGGCCCTGCTCAAAACTGATATCGTAATCACCTGTTACAGTGGACTGAATGTACAGAGTATATGTATGTGTATACGTAGTTGCTATGCTCAGCATTTGATCTACAGGTGCATAAACTGAACTAACACAAATTAAACAACATGCAACCCAAACATGGTATGAATGTACGTTTAAACGAATTTTATCAGCAGTGACCAAAATCAAGCTACTGATTGTACATATGTGACACATTGCGCTTGCTATGTTAAAGGGACATACTTGTCAATAGAAAACCTCTTCAGATGGATGACTAGCACCTGAGGTAGCTTCCACAGGTCAAATTTCTTTGTGGCCTGTTTTAGCTCCTTGCATTGAGGACAGTACCTAATAACCCGAGTGTCAAAAATAAATTATGCAGTACTAATTTCAAACTGCACAATACCATTCTTTATCTGAACTATCGATCTCGTCCTTAGTTAAGAGTTTCAGACAGTCTTGCAAGTCGATTTCCGTATTTGCCTTTGCCTCTTTAGTAGAACAACTCTTGTCATCTTCTTTACTCTGAGGTAGAAAGAGTGAGGTTTTCATACACATGTACATGTACATGCGCATACATGCACCTACACAGTCACATACATGTACAAGTAACGTGCACTTACACATACACAGGGCTGGCACAGCCTACACATATAGGGCAGGTAGGGCATTTGCCCTACCACTTTTTCCCGCTAGATAATGATGTTCATTTGTGTTGATTATATTAATTTGTTCATAACCGTTAGCAATGGATGCTCTACCATAGGTAGCTCAGTGCACAGAGTATCAATTTTTGGAAAGTTTAATTCACAGTAGTACACATATATGCCATGTTTAATCATAATTTTTTGTGCCTGCCCTACCACTTAATACATGTGTAAGCTTCCGCTGGCCCTAATACACATGCACATACAAAAAAAAACCCCCACACACACACACATACAAAACACCCACACACACACACACCTCTGCCACAGATGAATTGTAGCATTCTTGTCTGACCTTCTCAGCCCAATCACAGGAAATGTATGTCTGACCTATAAAACATTGCAGCAACATTACATACATGTACATGTACATTTGTACAGTGTACATTACATAACAGAACACACACACAGGTTTTGACTAACATGTACAAACAGATCTATGTACATTATATACATGTACAATGTAGTTTGCACAGGCAAAGCTACACTGACATGAACAAAAACGTTCGGGCAAAAACAAAAGTGCATTAATAAACTGTTTAATAAACTGCTTAATTCTGATAAACAAACAGTACAGTGCACATCTACATGTATGATGGATGGCAACAACATCCTAGCAGTTATTAGCATCCCATTTCAAGTAAACAATTCACTGAACTTTTACATGTAGACTACAGTGGAAACCATCACACTTGCTCCTATAATTTTTTTGTACTGTTATTTTGTTCACTTGAATATATTTCAATAACAATGAGCTCAAATGGAAATCTGACAACGCAGGTATAGTGTATAACTATTTTTCAATATATACTGAAAGTTAAAAAGCATCACGTGACTATTTACTTTTGTTATTAACACTTGTTGTGACCCCAGTACAAAAGAAATTGTAAGCATAATTCCTCCTCCTGTAGGCAATAGATCTTAACCATATTTGCAACATATCTAAAGAACAAGCATTAGCAACCTTTGGCCGCGTCGGTTTTTAAGTCCGGTAAATAGTTACGGTATTATCGAGCTAGATATGCGTTTTTAGCTCGTAAAAGCTTAGCGATGCTATTTCGTAGTACGCTCTCACTGGACTGCTATATTTCGTTTCCGAGTCGTCACATGTTAGGTCTATCGCGAAATCGTACTTGGGAGGCAATAGACCCTTCTTTGCCGTTAAAAAAGTACCATCAGAGCTGAGTACCTGAAAACATCCGCCATATCGCGATGAATTGCATTTGAAACGTCATTATTGCGTCATTGTGTATCATGAATATATTTATAATGTGACGTATCGGCAGAGATGATACGAAATCTGAAGCATCAAATTGGGCAGGTTACAAGAAACGTCAAAGAGCAAGAGGCAACTTTAAAGCTGGAAGCGAAGCGAACCCAATTAGCTATTTTGAAGCTGCCATCAAGGATTGGAAGCTTTGGGTGATAGAACGCTACCCTTGCGAATGTCTTGATGGCCCATAAAGCTTCCCAATTTGATGCTACTGATTTAATAGACGTTCGCCGTGAGTGGCTGCAAGATGCAGCATCGTTAGGTTAAGAACCGTTTTCACAATCCTCATTGAGTCAATGACAGCACTTGCATCCATTCGTATTATCTCTGCCGATATGTCACATTATAAATATATTCATGATACAAAATGACGCAATAATGACGTTTCAAATGCAATTCATCGCGATATGGCGGATGTTTTCAGGTACTCAGCTCTGATGGTACTTTTTTAACGGCAAAGAAGGGTCTATTGCCTCCCAAGTACGATTTCGCGATAGACCTAACATGTGACGACTCGGAAACGAAATATAGCAGTCCAGTGAGAGCGTACTACGAAATAGCATCGCTAAGCTTTTACGAGCTAAAAACGCATATCTAGCTCGATAATACCGTAACTATTTACCGGACTTAAAAACCGACGCGGCCAAAGGTTGCTAATGCTTGTTCTTTAGATGTATTGCAAATATGGTTAAGATCTATTGCCTACAGGAGGAGGAATTATGCTTACAATTTCTTTTGTACTGGGGTCACAACAAGTGTTAATAACAAAAGTAAATAGTCACGTGATGCTTTTTAGCTTTCAGTATATATTGAAAAATAGTTATACACTATACCTGCGTTGTCAGATTTCCATTTGAGCTCATTGTTATTGAAATATATTCAAGTGAACAAAATAACAGTACAAAAAAATTATAGGAGCAAGTGTGATGGTTTCCACTGTAGTCAAATTGCAAATGCAATATTCTACCATACAGTACTTACATTGTACAAGCAATTAACGAACAGTGACCATTTGTTTGAGCTAAACGTGTTTTGATAGCTACATGTACACAAGCATGGCACAATGTGCAATGACATAAGTATGACATCATAACATACTGCTCAATCTCAGTGGCTTCTCGTCATCCTTCAGAACATTCACGTCCTGTGACCCATAAGAGTTCACCACCACCAGTTGGAACAGGTCGCGCTCCACATCCTCCTCCTCGTCCAGACGCTTGTTCTTGTCCCCATCCTTCAACAGCCTCTCATCCTCACTTCCCTCGTCACTGCTCGACGAGTCGTCAATCTTTTCCTGTCAGAAATGTATAAAATATTTTTACTTTGGAACATCTCCTGTTTTAATATTTACATGTACATGTATGTAGTTCCCACACACATGTACACCTACACACATGCAGCACACATACATCTATCTACACAGAGATGCAGCAAACACGCCACATCAGAGGCACAACACCATACCTCATCAGAGGCACAACACCATACCTCATCAGAGGCACAACACCATACCTTATCAGAGGCACAACACCATACCTTATCAGAGGCACAACACCATACCTTATCAGAGGCACAACACCATACCTTATCAAAGGCACAACACCCGTACCATACCTCATCAGAGGCACAACACCATACCTCATCAGAGGCACAACACCATACCTTATCAGAAGTAGTGTCCATATTGTCATCTGCACTGATGCTGGAGTAAGGGGGAGGAGGATCGTCCGCAAAAAACATCCACACTCCTCTCTTTCACAGCAGGCTCTTCATCCACGTCAACAGTGGACTGGCGGAAGGAGGGGTTGGATGGGGGAGGAGGCAGAGAGTTTGGGGGAGGGGGCGGCAGAGAGGTTGGGGAGTTAATATCATACATGTAGCAACCAATATACATGTACATGTATTAAATTACAGTATTAGTGTACAGTATCTAACAAGTGAGTGCCACCCCAAAAGAAATAAAAATAAATGTAAACATTATTCAACTTGAACTACTCTGACATTGATCCAACTATCTACATACATGTATACAAGTACATGTACAGTGTGTACATGTACACTGTACAAGTTGACCGTTTCCATCTCTAATTGCATGCAGGCATCTTTTAACAGCAAAACATTTGTTAGATCTTCTGTTGTCAAGGCCACAGCCACACCAGAACACACAAATGTAAGTACCCAACTCAGCAAGTAATGTTGTGTATTTCCATCAAGTGTACTTGATCAAAATACATACATGTATGTACATGTACATGTCTGTAGGTGGGGGTTCAGGTGGGTGAAGTAGGTGGGTGGAGTAGGTGGGGTAGGTGGGTGGAGTAGGTGGGTGGAGTAGGTGGGGTAGGTGGGTGGGGTAGGTGGGTGGAGTAGGTGGGGTAGGTGGGTGGAGTAGGTGGGTGGGGTGCAGGTGGGTGTTCTAACACTGTAGACAAAATATTCTCACTTCGGAACATCTGTTTTAATATTAACCATATCCTTATGTTGCTCCCCCACACACACACCTACACACATGTAATACACACACCTACACACATGTAATACACACACCTACACACATGCAACACACACATACATGTACATGTACACATATGCAACACACACATCTACACAACACACCACATACACATGGTATCCGTTGAATACCCCATAAGTAATCAAGCATGCACTCTCACCTCATCCACTGATGGGTCCACAGAAGTGCCTATTTCATTGGACGGTGCATCTGTGTGTAGGTGAACCAGCTAGTGAGGTCACAATACTACACACAAAGCTACTGAGAAGGTCACAGTACTACACACACAGCTACTGGGAAAGTCACAATACTACACACACACTACATTTGTTACATGTACATGTACAGTGTGTATGATCACATGTTTTGCATGCAATGATTTGAGGGCAGCCATTTTATTTCTTCCTTCTCTAGCAACATACCTTGAATGTGGACTTTTGGGGGATGAACAACACTCCATTTCGTCACATACCTCCTGCACACCAGGGAACAAAAGAAGCAATGTGTTACAGTTGTCTGTGACATGTAAGATAGTGGTACATGTATGTACATGTAACACGTCACCAGTGATCTGGATAACGGCCGGACATCGGACATTTTCCGACCAATTTAGTCAATTGACGGGTACATATGCGCATGCGCGGACAAGATGTCAGTCTGTTGGTTCTCTTTAATAATTTTGTTTATACTTATAACTACACTGTCAAAGTACTGCTCATACATGTCACAAGCACCGAATGGCACTTCCAGTGGGTGCCATCAGGGGATGTATAATTATGGTAACCCTGAACATTGATAGAATGCCCTCCATTTCTTCCCTGTCGGCACCAAAAGGCTTCCATAGACTCTGCAACGTTTCTGCATGGAGCTGGTCTCTATGGTGTTCCATCTAGGCTATGTGATTGAACAAAGCAACTGAAGCCACATTATTCATAGCAAAGCAAAGCAAAACCGTTTATTGTGTGATGAAACAAAAAGTACGGCTGCATCTGAATGGTGTTACTGTACACCTACATTGTAATTGCTTGTAGTTGACGATGCGGCATACCAACCGTCTTGAGAATTTGTCTGTGCTTGGTGTTTTCAGCCTAAAGTTACCTCTCTCCCTTACGATATCCGTACATAAATTGGCTGCACATTATTAAGGATTGCGATATGAAGAGTGCGCATATGGTATAGTCTTTACTACGATGATACACCAGTTAAATAAGAGGGATCAATGGGCATTCGATGATAAAATGAACAAGATACAGCTCTCTCAAAAAACGCCATTTTAACGAGGCCATGGCGCATCTAACCGCAATGGATTTTTTTGGTTTACGGTATTGTCTAATGATGGACCCTTTTGTCCAGCCGCAAAGGGCTGTGGGTACAAAGGTAAACAACTTTGGTTTGTGAAACATTTTCTCATCCCTGTGCCCTAAAGGAATGTAGTTAAGAGCCCAAATTTTTTTAATGGATACTACTATACATACTGGTTAGTTAGATCGGTCCCGTTGTACATGTTCTCATGTATATGCGTTTCTGAGGTTGCTTCATGCTTCGCAATAATTTGAACGATTTAAGATGAATGTAATAGAAAAGTCCCTGGAGTATTCAATATTTTATTGGTATCTTGGTATCAGCACTAAATAAGTATGAAAATTGCACCCTGGGACCAATCTTATTAACCAGTGATAGTTTTTTATGTTAAGTTGTTTACCTGATTACCATACATTATTTACACTTAATGACTAACATCAAAAGCATAATACCATGATTGGAGATTCTGAAAATAAAGTTTGCATCTCATTATCATATTACTGTATGGTTCAAAAGTTACAAATAACCACAACTTGGTCTTATTGTGTGGAGCACTGTACATGTACATGTATGTGACAGTACAGTAGTTACAGGTAGCATGCACTACACGTGCAGGTAGCACACATGTATCACCGGCTCTAAACTTAATTGATTTTGTCAAAAAAGTTTACAGGTACATGTACATGTAACAGAATATTTTTACACACATACATGTAAACATTTACATGTACTTGTACATACAGGGTGTTTCACAATCAAGGAAAATTAACCACAAGGAGTTAATTAACCGATTAGTGTTGTTAAATGTTCTAACAGCAAAAGAAGACATGCTGGTGAAATAAAATTAATATAATCTTTAATGGTTAATTAATGTTAATAAAAGTCCCAAGACCCCTATTCATTTCAATTAAATATTAATAAGTGTAGGGTTGGTGGTTAGTTAAAAGCTGCAAACTGTACTTAATTAACTGCTTCCATTTAGAAGTTATTCAAGATTGAAATCTTGATTTTTTTATTTTCGCAATGTACTTGATTTAGGGGCCATTGTATCTCGATTTAGTGGTTTGAGTTTATTAATACATTCAGCCAAACTGATATTCTTAAAATTCAAGTACATGTTGGGTTTTTTGAATGCCTCAAAAAATAGTATGTCTTAATTAGGCGTTATTGGAAATTAGTTTTAGTTAATTTAGATTTTTTGATTTTATTGAATTAATTATGAATTTAATATTTAGTTTGCTTACATCAACGTTTAAGCTCACATCAATGGAGCATTTACTAACACTTTTTAGTTAATTAACTGCTTGTGGTTAATTTATAAACAATTTTCCTTGATTGTGAAACGCCCTGTATATGTTTAATGCCACACCATTCTGCATGTCTTCAGCAAATGTTGATTAACATTATGATACACATGTAAGTCAGTTACCAAACCAAAAAAAAATATTTGATGCCCATGAGTTCTCTTAACGTTTAATCTCCAACCATCCTAGAAGATTCTAGGACGATCATCCTAGATCTAGGACGACTAACTAAGCTGCTGAAAATAAGAAATGTGAAGATTCTGAAACAGCTATGCCTTATCTAGATAAGTCCATGCTACTTAGAAATGGTTGCTTTCCATTATCGTTTGTCAGATAAAAGCAGCCAAAAATTGTGCATCCATCAATTTGCGGGCATTCAGTCTAACTGCATCAATTATGGCATCATGTCGTGCCATCTTTTTCAGAATATTACAAGTCATTTGCATTTTGCTCCATTAGCGCAAATTTACTCAGTTTCAGAGCTTCAGAAGGTTGTTTTGCAAAATTATTTGTGTAATGTCCACAATCCCTGCAATTTACCTTTCAAAACATGTTCCTTGGTATCCATACCATTGATTTGTCCCAACGTTATTGCCATGCATATCATTGTATACACCTTATAATTATGCTGGTAGATCACTTAGGAGAATTGGTCAGGTTATTGTTGACATTCCCCTGGAGAAGAGGATCAATAGGACTGAATTCCCTTCACATGAAAACTATATCAACTTCTTTTGGGTGCACAACAGCCATTTGAAATGCTTCTACTATACACGTGTACATGTATATACTGTGTTGGTTGCAGCAATGTTGCTACAAACACAATACACATGTAGTACCACAGTTTTCCAAACTTGCTTTGTCTATCACTATTAAAAGTACACCTAACTTGCACAATGTTTAACCACTAACAACACCATTGAATAAAATTCTGAGTCCTGACCAACAGCCAGTTGTATTCATCATATTTGAACTAAAAATGCATGCAAATCATTTGTGTTGCTGGTATTGGCAAGATATCATTTTCAGTGATGAGAAAGGATTAAATCCTAATTTGATAATATATGTTACATTACTTTTATAAATGATACATCGTCACCTATGTGTAGGTGCGGTAACCTACATGTAGGCAAATCACCTAATTCCAACAAATGAACAGCCAGCCAACTCTTGAAATAATAACGATTAATATAGCAAAGAGGGCTACTTGCAAGATGGTGGCAGAAAACAACACCAGCGTGCTGCTAGTGCCAAGTACACTCTGGCTGTGGCACGCCCCTCATTTAGCTGGAGTTGTTACGATTGCAAAAAACCTTGCTCAGTAGAAGCATTCTTTGCTTTTTAGGCAAATATAATTAAAACTCTTTTTGCCACACATGATTTCCAACTTCTATACTCACTTTCATCAGGATCGTGGGCAATTTTTGTACGCTCCTCCATCTCGATTGTGTATCTAAAGAGTCAATGGTTGAATGAGCTCCAATGCGAATTAAAAATGAAACCCATCATGTATGCTTAAGTGTTACTACTTTAATAACATCTATTCGAGTTCGAAGTTTTATACGCCATGCGGTTGTAATAGAACGCCTACATGTAGGCACTTTTCGCCTACATGTAGGATCTACATCATACATGTACGTCTGTTTTACACGAGTTGCATTGAAGCAATACATCACTTACATGTAGGAGGGACAAGAAGACGTCTGTATTTTATCGTCTCAACTCACCTGGAAGTTCGAGAGCCTCACAAATAGCCCACCAAAAGATGCACTCGTAACGAATTAAGGAGCACGTGATTACTAGAAGCGTTGCGCCATATGTTGAAAAGCTGTAAACATGTGAGCAGTTGATTTGGATTTGTGCTTAGTCTATTACTATGCATGGAATTATAAATAGACAGGCGTAGTGAAACTGGGTTGAAGCTGAAACAGGCCTTGAAAATGTTAGCCATTAATGAACTACCAAAATCATTTTTACGTAAATGTGCAATTGTACATCTAAATATCCCTAAATGTCCACTGTGAAACTCCCGTGGGGTCTGGCTAGGTCAGTTATAAAATTCTCCTCCTGAATGCTAATTTTGCTCTTCATGTAGATGCGATCATTTATATATAGATGTCACTCAAACCTTATCTCATCCTGAAGCATATGCATAAATTAGAGTACAGTTATAGGGCAGTGTTATACTAATGTTAAAAGGAATAGAGCACATATGGGTGTGAAGTTACAGGCAAAAAACGAAACTGATTCACTTTCTCCACTCTTTTCACCAATATTTTGCAATAAACTCATTCTGCTACAGGAATATTAGAAAATAAATATTTATCCAACTAAGATTAGAGACCCTAATAAAATATAAAGTTTGAAAGTACTTTCAATTAATTACAAAGCTGTAATATGGTGGTCCTACATTTAGAACCACCGACTGGAGATTAAAGGTTAACTAACCAGCAACATATACAGTACAATTTATTTTTACACACTTCAGTTATACACGAACATGTTTACACTACATGTACATATAGGTAGACTGTACCTGCAAGTGTTGAGGACAGCATCGTACAGAGTGCGATACATACACTTGTCCCTTGGGACCTCCACTACCAGTGGTAGTCCAAACAGCTGGGTGTAGCGTTGTGTGTAGCTCTGGTATGTGTACTTGACCTCCTTGATCCTGTGAGTGAGGGAGGAAGGGAGGGAGTGTGAGGGAGTGAGTGGGTTGGGGAGGGAGGGAGGGAGGGAGGGAGGGAGGGAGGGAGGGAGGGAGGGAGGGAGGGAGGGAGGGAGGGAGGGAGGGAGGGAGGGAGGGAGGGAGGGAGGGAGGGAGGGAGGGAGGGAGGGAGGGAGGGAGGGAGGGAGGGAGGGAGGGAAAACAAAACGCACGTTGTTTCTCGATGGTAGACTAGAACTTGCACAAAGTCAGGATCATTGAGAGGGTGAGTAATTTCGTACCTACATGTATGAAATAGAACACAAATGAAGAAATATACCTCAGAGACAACCCATCAGTGCAAATTTAGGAATCACACCCAAAAGTTGCAATGTTCCCATAAATATGGCGTGTTCATTAACATTAAAATAAAATAAAATAAAACTCATTCTATAAGTATCCAACAGGGAACAATACACGAGTCTATATGGCAACAAAGCGATACAATGTACATGTACTACAATACATGTGCATTCATACAAGTGATACTACAATACATACATACAGTGCATACAATACCAGATATACATGTACATATACATGCATACACTACAAATTAAATACCACAAATACGCGTACACACATGTACATGTACATGTATGTACGCATATTTGTAGCAAAGGATTATTCACATAACTGAACACTTACACAAAGGTGTCGTCCCTGTCCATGATCTGACTCAGAGGGTCCTTGTTGTCATAGAGATGATGAAAGCGAGAGTTGTACACATCCATTACAAGCAGCTGCAGTTAGAAGATGGTGCACATGTGAGTGAAGGGAGGCAAAGGCTATAACCCTGTGCATATCCCACTGGACACACACACTAACACACATACATGTACACACATGCAACACACACACACAACACACACATACATGCACACATACACGCAACACACACACATACATGCACACATACATGTACACACATACATATACACACACACATACATACATGTACATGTACACACCATCTTTGGGTCCATATTAGTCAGTTTGCACAAAGCGTTCTTGAGGTAGGCCACGTTCTCCCTCTTGGGAAGGTTCAACTTGTACTGAAGGAGGAATCACAGCCGAGATATCAAGCCATACAACACATCCCACCCCATGGCAGATACACGTACAGTTACATCCAATGGTGTCCATAACTGCAGTTGATACATGTACATGTAATTGTAAACCATAATCATATCACTGTGTACTTTTAGTGATTGCTCTCAAAATTTGAAAACACATATTTCAGCTAACGGAATTACATGTACATGTACATGAATATGTACGTGTACATGTAGCATGTAGCTTCAAATAGTTTTATAACAGCTCAGATTCAGCACGCAATACATGCTTCACTCTAGTCTGCTCAAGTGTCCAGTCGAGTACACCAAATTAGAGTAAGATACATACATGTAATTGTTTACAAGTGTGTCAAGTGGTTTGCCAGGGAGTTTCTACTAACTCCTGAATGAGTATACATCTGTATACATGAAGTCCAAGTCTTAGTGAAATGGTGGCTTGGGCTTCCACTTTACACAGATGCAGATGCCTGCCCGCACTGCTCCCAAGCCCTGGACATTCATGGGCACCATGCCCTGATATGTCATTCAGGTGGTGATGTAGTCACAAGGCACAACCACCTTCATGACAGCTTCGCAGATTTCTGTCGTAAGGCTTGTCTTGCTCCTGAAATTGAAAGAGGTTGTGGATTCACCTCAACAAAGGACAGAACACGACCGCTGATGTGTTGGTGCCTAACTGGTCTCTCTCACGTTCGGCAGCATTTGACCTGAAGGTCATCAATCCGCTTAACTTATGCTGAGTTGGAAGAGCAGGACAAACATGCCAAAAAATGACATTCCCTGTACAGCGAGAGGTTGGGTATATTTGGTAGTTGGGGAAGTGTCGGGCACAAGATGGTTGCCAAGAAACTAGCCATCAGGACGAGTTGTTTCTGGCCTGAGGTGTTAGCCTCAATCTACTGCCACCTGGGCATAATTGCGGCATTACCCTGATACGCCAGAATGCAAGGGCTTCACTGGGAAGAACCGCAAGTGAAGTAGATATTAGTTCAGTGTACATGTAGCTTAGTATTTAGTTTTTTGCATTGTCTTCCTGTGATATGTAATAATTTCTGATCTAGATTTACTAACTAATAATAATTTAATAATTAAGAAAATAGAATACTAGTACATGTGCAACACAAACTGTACATACACATACAATGTACATGTACTGTACAAGCTCCACCCCATCATGATCACCAAAGCTCCACCCCCACCACGATCACCAAAGCTCCACCCCCACCATGATCACCAAAGCTCCACCCCCTTTCACCTCCCAGCAGTGCACTTCCTCGACACACACGTACCCTGAGGACTGGCTTGTCGGGATCTGACCTCACCACGTAGACAAATATGATCCGCATCAATTTCACCATGGTCGGCAGAGGTAGGGAAAGGAACAAGAAGGGATCAAATGTACGTGAGACCTGCGGAAAACATATATGTAAGTTGAGAGGTCCGTGCACGCATTTCTGGTGCAAATTGCTTTACGGCAACACTGTACATGTGCATTGCATGCAAACATCTCCACTGAAGCATACACACACACACACACACCATACATGTACATGTATGCAAAATGAAGTACATGTAAGGACTACCTTTTTCACAAGTATCACATTACCATGACCATGCCTTACATGTAAATGTACATATAAAACCTGCAAAATTACAGCTATGTACATGTATATGTACATGTAGGAAAAGTGATGTGTCAGTGAAATACATGTACACGTGTACACATAACTGTTCCACATACAATACATGTACATATACGTGCAGAAAACTTACATGTACACATGTAGGACAGATCACAGTAGACTTCAACTGGCCCTGGAACAACTTGACTATCACAGATTGGTTGCGTAGAAGGTACTTGTACCACGATTCCTCGGCAATTTCCTACAAGGGGGGGGGGGGGGGGGAGAGAGAAAGGAAATAGTAACCAATCAAATGAGAAGGTACATGCATGTACATGTATATTTGATATTTGGGTGTATAGAGCTCTGTAAAATCATTCTCCTGGCCAAGCTTCCGATGCTGCCCATGCAACATGTGGTATGTGGGTGGACGGCACTGTACATACATGTATCTACATTGTGTACATGTGTATGCAAGGCCTAAGGTCTGGTCTACATGTGTATGCAAGGCCTAAGGTCTGGTCTACATGTGCATGTGTATGCAAGGCCTAAGGTCTGGTCTACATGTGCATGCAAGGCCTAAGGTCTGGTCTACATGTGTATGCAAAGCCTAAGGTCTGGTCTACATGTGCATGCAAGGCCTAAGGTCTGGTCTACATGTGTATGCAAGGCCTAAGGTCTGGTCTACATGTGTATGCAAGGCCTAAGGTCTGGTCTACATGTGTATGCAAGGCCTAAGGTCTGGTCTACATGTGTATGCAAGGCCTAAGGTCTGGTCTACATGTGTATGCAAGGCCATCAACAGTATGTCCATTAACTACATGTATATTCTGCCGAAGTCCACCAGAAGGACCTGAGCCCCACCCATTTCCATACACCCCCTACATCAGCCATGCAGTTCCTGCGAGTGAAATACATGTACATGTACATACAAAGGTCAAAGGACAAACAAATGTGTACCTTGTCAGATCGATTTTCAGTAACAACAGTCATGTCAACATAGGGCTTCTCCCTGACCAGGTTGAGGTCTTTGTGCAAGCCATCAAGGAGAAAGGCCAACAGCTCCTGGGAGTCATGCTGCGCATTGCCCACAAACTGAGGAGCAAAGCGGTCAACCTGGGTCTGGGGAAGAGGAGACCATAGGGTGAGGCGGAGGAGACATGGGATGAGGGGGAGGAGACATGGGGTGAGGGGGAGGAGACATGGGATGATGGGGAGGAGACATGGGATGAGGGGGAGGAGACATGGGATGAGGGGGAGGAGACATGGGATGAGGGGGAGGAGACATGGGGTGAGAGGGAGACATGGGATGAGGGGGAGGAGACATGGGATGAGGGGGAAGAGACATGGGATGAGGGGGAGGAGACATGGGGTGAGAGGGAGGAGACATGGGATGAGGGGGAGGAGACATGGGATGAGGTGGAGGAGACATGGGATGAGGGGGAGGAGACATGGGATGAGGGGGAGGAGACATGGGATGAGGTGGAGGAGACATGGGGTGAGGGGGAGGAGACATGGGATGAGGGGGAGGAGACATGGGATGAGGGGGAGGAGACATGGGATGAGGGGGAGGAGACATGGGGTGAGAGGGAGGAGACATGGGATGAGGGGGAGGAGACATGGGATGAGGGGGAGGAGACATGGGATGAGGGGGAGGAGACATGGGATGAGGGGGAGGAGACATGGGGTGAGAGGGAGGAGACATGGGATGAGGGGGAGGAGACATGGGATGAGGGGGAGGAGACATGGGATGAGGGGGAGGAGACATGGGATGAGGGGGAGGAGACATGGGGTGAGAGGGAGGAGACATGGGATGAGGGGGAGGAGACATGGGATGAGGGGGAGGAGACATGGGATGAGGGGGAGGAGACATGGGATGAGGGGGAGGAGACATGGGATGAGGGGGAGGAGACATGGGATGAGGGGGAGGAGACATGGGATGAGGGGGAGGAGACATGGGATGAGGGGGAGGAGACATGGGATGAGGGGGAGGAGACATGGGATGAGGGGGAGGAGACATGGGATGAGGGGGAGGAGACATGGGATGAGGGGGAGGAGACATGGGGTGAGAGGGAGGAGACATGGGATGAGGGGGAGGAGACATGGGATGAGGGGGAGGAGACATGGGATGAGGGGGAGGAGACATGGGATGAGGGGGAGGAGACATGGGATGAGGGGGAGGAGACATGGGATGAGGGGGAGGAGACATGGGATGAGGGGGAGGAGACATGGGATGAGGGGGAGGAGACATGGGATGAGGGGGAGGAGACATGGGATGAGGGGGAGGAGACATGGGATGAGGGGGAGGAGACATGGGATGAGGGGGAGGAGACATGGGATGAGGGGGAGGAGACATGGGATGAGGGGGAGGAGACATGGGATGAGGGGGAGGAGACATGGGATGAGGGGGAGGAGACATGGGATGAGGGGGAGGAGACATGGGATGAGGGGGAGGAGACAACTATGACAAATGTACACATAGGTACACTGTACTACATTATTTGATGCGGATTGCCAGAATGGCTGACAATCACTCCCAATACACCACATTTTGGGAATTTGTCAATTGAAAAAAATTCCAGATGATAAGTTGACAAATGTATATACTTTCGGATCTAGATATTATAATATCAGAAAATACTGCTTACCAATTTGGTTAGCTGCAATAGAAGAGCAATTGACATGTACATGTACATGTGTACGTGGGAAACTGCTAATCCCACTGATTGATATGCATGTGGTTGCTCTTACATGTGTACTTGTAATATCGGCTGGCAAAACACACAGTGTTCATTGCAATACAATATATGGACCTTCGGGATATGAAGTTTAAGTTGAGGGCCGACGTACTTTAACTGCCAGCCCAGAGTACATTGAATACAACACAACAGTGCAGTGAATAAAAAAGTTTATAAAATAATTAATTTTCGTTTTTAAAAATATTCAGTTAAAATATTACACACAACACTTGCTATAAAATCACATTACAGTTAATTAAACTTTAAGATGGGATTCTATGGAGGATGGCTCTGGCATTCACTCTTATTAAGCAAATGCTCAAGTTTGAGAAAAGATCAAAAGATATCTGTGCCTTTGGCAGAGACTTGTGAGTCGCAAGCCTAGCAATGATCTGAGCCAGAAATCTTGAAGCTTCGTTACCCCAAGCCCCATAGGAGTCAACTACTAGAGGGGTTGAGACCGGCCCACCCTAAAGCTTAGCACTTTTCATCATTGGCTTGGTGTTTCCTCCTCTCCGTTGCCTCAAGGACTGCACCAACCATTGCTCCCACTTCAGCTAAAGTTGAAGGATTTAGCGGTGAGACAACGGAGATGTCCAGGGCAATGGGCCTTCCATGATTCCAATTCTTCGGATAATTAGGCCTTTCCAAAAATATTTCTAGTTTGAAATTTTCCCACACTATGGCATATCAAAGCCAGTGGTCTTTGATCTGCATTGAAATGTGGGCAACCTCCTTCCTGATTCTATGTATGTGTGGTATATTGCATCGTAACATACATATAACATTGTTTTGTATATGTATTTTCGTGGTTTTAGCAGTCCTCTCAAGCTACATGTATGAGGTAACCCTACCTGTTTTTCTTTTTTCATGATGATCATACATGTATGCAGAAACATACTACAACGTACTTTTTTAAAAACGATCTCAAGTGCATAGATGTTTACATTAATGCCAAGGCCCCCGCTTGTATGGTGAAAGCATAATTTGCTTACAGTTGCAATGATGCTTGAGGTAAACGTTTTCTTCACTACACAAGTACACTGGAAAGTCCCTGCATGCATGCACCAAGTTTCTTTTTAATACTTCATTGCTATCGCAAGTTACATTGTGCCAAAGTTAAAAATTCTGTTATTGGACAGATATTGATTCGGAAGTAACCATTATGCAGTGCGTGTGTATAGTGTACTTCTGTATGTCCATTTATCCTGAAAAATACATTATATTTTATTGTGTTTAACCTTTTTGGATGTTTGATACATTACTGTATGAGAATTTTTAACTTACATGTAGGTATGTTATTACCAAAACTTGGAGTATAAGCATGAAGTATTAAAACAAAACTTGGCGCACAATAACTACAGAGACTTTTCAATGTACAAATTAATTTAACAAACTCTTTTTTCCTTCCCAGGAATGTTTTCTTCTTAAACATTACTCACCTTAAATTCTTAGACCAATCTCATTCTGAGTGATGCAAGAACAATGTCATTTTAACCTTACATTACCTCTGGTAAACCCTGAAGCATAAACAGATCATGTGATACATCAAAATTGCACAAAATGCAGGAATGCTTGTAGAGTGTTTTGTTACAGAGTTATGGTTAAAAAAGACATTTTTCATTTTCTACTCTCTTTGTGATAAGCAATGTGCGATGCTACCTTCAAAACATTCCCCTGAACTATAGTAACTTCCCTCGTATCTCTCCCCCCCCCCCCTCCCCCGTAAGAGGATGAGTCCCACGTTCTGCCCACCTTGAAATTGCGTGGGGCCACATCACTCATCTTCCCTCCCCACAGGTCCACCAGCAGGTCACCATACGCCCTTGCTATGGCTCCACCCATCCCTGATGGGTTCTTGGCATTGATGTGCTTCTCGTACGGCTTGGGCTTATTGGAGTTGTCGTGTTGTGCATCGCTATCCCCCAGGAAGTACTCTGTGAGAGCCACAGTGTTGCTCAGGCACTGTGAAAGAAACAACACAGCTGCTACATCCCCGTGTGTACATGTAGTCAGGGTAAATAAAGTAACAACACAGCTAGAGAGTCTGACATGAAAATCAGATGTTTCTAGCAACCTCCATAATCAAAACGGGGCCCACATCACTTCCCACTCGTCCCCAGTACACTTCCCTCTCCTCCCCAGTACACTTCCCTCTCCTCCCCAGTACACTTCCCTCTCCTCCCCAGTACACTTCCCTCTCCTCCCCAGTACACTTCCCACTCCTCCCCAGTACACTTCCCTCTCCTCCCCAGTACACTTCCCTCTCCTCCCCAGTACACTTCCCTCTCCTCCCCAGTACACTTCCCTCTCCTCCCCAGTACATCACCTCTCTCTTCCTACACTTTACCTGCAGAGCAGAGTTCATGAAACAGGTGTTGCCAAGGTTTCCAAGACCACAGAGGCCTGGGGCTGATGGCTGTTGGTAGAAATATGCACCAGAAGATGAAGATGATGATGATGATGAAGTCCCATAGTCACTGCAGAGGGGTAAACCAACAATCCACATGTACACTGTAACCATGGAAACTGCAGTACATATGTAAATGCCCATGATGTGTACATGGAACACCAGGTGTACATGGAACACCAGGTGTACATGGAACACCAGGTGTACATGTATACTCACTTTGACTGAGTGTTTCTGCTGCTATATCCAGTGACATCATCCACAGATTTTGACTGATTGCTCTGGTTGCCATATGTTACAGGCCTGCACAAATAAAGGGGGTCAACAGTAAATACATGTACCCCCCTAGGGGGCCTTTTAGAAGAGGCTTGTGTTGATGTTTGCCATGAAGGCCAAATTTTTAAGCTACATTACTAGTACCCTACTACTACATGTAAGTGTGGAGGCAGCTGTCAGCACTAGTGTGTAGGTAGCTGTCATCACTAGTGTGAAGGCTCTTACATTCTCCTAACTTCTGAATATTCAAAGTTCAATTTTCTCTTTCTGTTTCTAATAGTTGGGCGATAATTTATGTACATGTGCTTAAGATTTTTGCTCCTCTCCAGAACAAAGCTAGATCCACCTTCTGGTGGAACAAAAAATCAAAAAGGCCCTACCCAAAGTAAAACATCGACAAGAACTGACGCCTGTTGATGACAGTGAAGATAATGAGATGGCACAGGAAGGCTTGACTATCCAAACTGACTATCCAAACTGACTCAAACTGACATGTGTGACACAAGATAAACATGTGCGGTTGGAGCTCTGTTCAGAAGATTATTCATGGGACACAGAATTTTTAATACATGTATTTAGATGTAGGTACGAATGTATAACCTACACATGAAAGAATGTGCAGGTGGTACCATAATAATGGCCGACCAACCATCACCTGAGTCAGGCCAATCTGTGCATACATGTACATGTACATGTAGGTCAGAAATTTGTCTGACCAATCACTAATCCTTATAATTATTTCCACACCTACATGTACATGTAAATACAGCATCTAGGGTGGAGGGGTGGGGGTGGGGGTGGGGGGAGGCTTGGTAGACATTGTACACAGATAATACCAGAGACCCTATGCCTTCTCTGATATACAGAACTCACTGTGAATTTCGTGGCCACGTTCCATCAGCGTTCTTCTTCTCCAACACCAGTGTCTGTACCAGAGGAGTATGTAAACAACAGCCTACACACGTGACACATGTGCCAGCAATGTATAGCCACATAAGCATCCACCCAGATCTGTTATTTTCTCCAAGAGCTGCTGCTATCCCTTTCCCCACCAAGAGCTGCTGCCATCCCTTTCCCCTCCAAGAGCTGCTGCTATCCCTTTCCCCACCAAGAGCTGCTGCCATCCCTTTCCCCTCCAAGAGCTGCTGCTATCCCTTTCCCCACCAAGAGCTGCTGCTATCCCTTTCCCCTCCAAGAGCTGCTGCTATCCCTTTCCCCACCAAGAGCTGCTGCTATCCCTTTCCCCACCAAGAGCTGCTGCTATCCCTTTCCCCTCCAAGAGCTGCTGCTATCCCTTTCCCCACCAAGAGCTGCTGCTATCCCTTTACACAGGCTGACCTGCCCAGCATACAGGCCAACATCCTGCAGTGTCTGCTCCGGCTTGTTCAGCTCCTCATAAGTGCTGGACATGTAGCGATGCCAAATTCTACACACTGCCTCCTTGGGTACCTGGAAGTGCTCCTTCATGGCCGACTCTATTTGAGCTATAAGGGGTGGGGGTGGGGGGGGGGGGGGGGGGAACAACGTGTACATGTACTGTAGAGTATTTATCCCTCTGAAAAAAAGGCTCATGTTAAAAAATTAAAAGTTACCTTACATTCAAGGAATGCAATTATGTTGCATGAACTTGCGTCAACACGCCAGAGTTTAGTGTTTCAGTCTCTGAAACTACTACACCTGGAATGATGTGCCAGTCCTGTTATCGCAGCTACAAGTACAACAGCTTCCTTTTTGATGTACATGTACATGTAGTTCTTTAACACAGCCCAATTGCACGTGTGATATAACTAAATTGCATTCATAATGCAAGGTAATATTTAACTAATCAGAACCAATAAGATATGTGAATGTCTCCTAACCCTTTGCCAAGTGTGAGGGCATACATAGTATGTCAGACTAGTCTAAATGCATAATATATGTACATGTATATAAATGTGTTACTAAACAAAACTGCAGAAGCATCTGTTAATGAACACCTAATCAACACCATCAGTTTAAACATGTAGCGATTACATTTAATCATTTTGAGAGTGAAATGCGTAACATTTGTGTACAAACGTTACCTAACCTTTTGCGTCCCCAACTGTACATGCAGAGACTGATAGTGGTGTCACCACTGATGTCAAACAGAGCACACATGATTGATCATACTCCTTCCTACATGAATCCTTCCAATGGCACACTCTTGTATACACGTACATGCAGAGACTGATAGTGGTGTCACCACTGATGTCTCTATTCAACTGCTTGGCAGCTCTGCTGTCCAGTGCAATACAGTGCACAACATTCATACACTCACCCACAGTGGTGCCCCTGCTGAACATCTTGGTAACAGTTTCGTTCAACTGGCTCTGCTGACACAGCTTGAACTCCATCAGGTACACCTCCACCTTACAGTGCTTCATGTACAAACCAAACTCCACCACTTTCCTGCACAAGAGAGAGAGAGAAGGACAATGATCCCATGTGGTGACAAATCACATGTGGTGACAGAGATCACATGCGGTGTGACAGAGATCACATGTGGTGACAGAGATCACATGTGGTGACAGAGATCACATGTGGTGACAGAGATCACATGTGGTGACAGAGATCACATGTGGTGACAGAGATCCCATGTGGTGACAGAGATCACATGCGGTGACAGAGATCACATGTGGTGACAGAGATCACATGTGGTGACAGAGATCACATGTGGTGTGACAGAGATCACATGTGGTGTGACAGAGATCACATGTGGTGACAGAGATCACATGTGGTGACAGAGATCACATGTGGTGACAGAGATCACATGTGGTGTAACAGAGATCACATGTGGTGACAGAGATTACATGTGGTGACAGAGATCACATGTGGTGACAGAGATCACATGTGGTGACAGAGATCACATGTGGTGTGACAGAGATCACATGTGGTGTGACAGAGATCACATGTGGTGCAGGCAGCATACAGTCTTCACCACTTTATGACAACACTGGGTAATCAGGTCACCACTTACAGTAATAGGGCAATTTGCACTTCCAACAGAACATCTATAATATATTTTATGGTGTTTGTAACCATGCCATTGCACTGTTTAAACATTCAGTGGGGAACACTTGCGATAGCAAGAGGTACACAACTGCCTCAAATAGTGTCACTCATCATGCTGCATGCAGGAGGAACATGTGGTTCTTTTATCTCACTATTTGACAAAACAGCCAAAGATGATAGTGTGTTATACAGTGCACCTGATTGATAAACAACAGCTGGCTTTGCACAAGTCTAGACAGGCTCAGTGTGCATTTGCTCAAGCTGACTACATGTATATAGCCAAGCGACTCAAGCATCCATACAAACATCTGTACTGCAAAATGACTCCTAAAATAAGGTACAGTAACTAATGGAGATCTCACTGTATCCTCCCTCATACATGTACATGTACATGTACAAATTTATTTCAAGCACTGAAATGGTCACAGCAAATGAATCTCCCACATTCACAGGCATCAAACAGAAAACATTCAGAGGTGATATTACGGTCACTTATAAAATGTTTCGCTTGCAGGCTGACCTCTCAATAGGTTGTGAGCCTTCATTTATCCCATACCACGATACCAACTTCTCCCAGGCTGGTTTGGGGAGCAGGTAGTAGTCCAGCTCCTCCATGAGGTGGTCCTTCAATATGTCACGTGACCTATCTGTAGAATACAAGAATGGCTGAAAAGTATACTGAGCAGAGGAAGGGGGTATGGGAGAGGGAATGAGTGGGGCAGCGAGTGGGTGGGGCAGAGGGAGTGTGGGGCCAGGTGGGTGGGGCAGAGGGAGTGGGGTGTGGGTGTGGCAGGGAGAGGGAAGTGTCTTGACTGCCATGTACTACAGTAGTCACAGGATCAGTACATGTCCCAGCATTGGTCAAACCCACTAAGCAAGGTGTAAGAGTATGTGTTTCAGAAATTATCTTAATAAGAGAGCATCATACAGGTGCATGCACAATACACTACAGTATATAGCGTTATGCCACATATCCATTTCTTGAGATGGTACATGTAGATCACCATCCCAATCGTTCAGATGGGTGAATCAGTGACCATTTCATGATTAGATAAGACTGACAGTCTCTCCGCTTGTCCCCCTTCCTGTTCAGAGAGATTGAGTTGCTGTGGTTGCTCCAACTAGCTGAACTCTGATCCAGGTGGCTCCAATGTTGTCCCCAAAAAGACTAGACATGACATTGAAGTGGTGTCGACTTCTGGGTCTCCACAATGTATGCTTGAGGGGCCTCCCCCTTCACGCTACCACTCCAGGAGTTGGTTTACTCGTATCCATGGTGATCTTAACCTCTCTCTGCTTTGGAATCTGGGAAAGTGAGTGGACCTTGTGACATTAGTCTACATTGACCTTTTTGATGGGATTTGAGCTGCTGGTCTTGCTCTCACAATCCATGTGTGTCCATGCTGGTTGCAGCTGTGGCATATTTTTACATGGTTGCCTTCCCATGTGGAGTTGTGCGTTTGACAGGCCAGGGTAGATACATGTGCAGACCAGTATGTAAGGATGGCCAATTAAGGGTCCTGATTCTCTTTCTACAGTTTAAACCGTTCTTTCAGCCAGACTATTACTTTAAATGGGGGAAATGTGGGCTGCTAGTAGTGTGTTAAAAGCTGCAGCCTGCAACAAATCCAGCAAAATCACTGTAAGGATATTGAGCGCACAGGGGCAAGATGATTAAAATGCGTCCCAGATTTTGCTCCAACTTCTCATATATGTTCATCTTGATATGAAAGTGACTATCCAGCACCATTTATATTAGTGTTAATGGTTTATTAAATACATGCCACTGAATAATTTATAAATGTTGCAACCTTGCACAACTCATATCTTGGCTGCAATACAATTGACTTTTTGGCGTCTGTTGGAAATTGAACTCGTTATTATGTATTATGTAATAGTGTAGGTTGCACACGTGATGATGAGATTGTAATAGCATTCGACACAATTATTCCGAGTCCTCACGACATCGACAAGCGGCGTCATTCTAGTAGGTACGATGGCCCGGTAGGTCACGGCTGTCATGACGTGCACATACGCGATTTGCGGACGTGCACACATGCACATCTGGGATTTGCCGACTTGCACATACACGATTTGCGGAAGTGCAATTGTTCCCATGTGGTTACAACGTGTTCACCAAGTGGTTACATGGCAACCACGTGGTTACATGGCAAACACGTGGTTACATGGCAATCATGTGGAAACAATTGCACTTCTGCAAATCGCGTATGTGCAAGTCCGCAAATCCCAAATGTGCATGTGTGCACGTCCGCAAATCGCGTATGTGCACGTCATGACAGCTGCGACCTACCGGGCCACCGTAGGTAGGCATTCAAGGCAGCCTAGAGCAATAACATACAGTCCTTTCCCGATTCCTTACAGCGTCCAATTGACGGCCATGATCAGTAGAACTGATCTATTTTGGGGTGTGGGTTGTGTTAAATTTGTAGCAACTTCAAAGCACCTTTTGCAATATATTCAGGGTGTTTCTCAATCAAGGAAAATGGTTTATAAATTAACCACAAGCAGTTAAATAACTGGTGATTGTTGTTAAAAGTTCTAACAGCAAAAGAATTGTTCACTAGATCACATGGATGCAACAACTGTAATTTGTACTAGAGAGGAAGCATAGTACAAAAACATGCAAAAGGTCACCACTTTGAGAGCTACATGTAAGTCATATCATCCCAACGATGCAAAATTGAAGGGTGACTATTTGAATTTGGCAACCTGTTGGTAACTGCTAGCAGTATATAAGTTAGCAAGAAGTTTGTGATTGTAGTGCAAAACGTGGGTAGCTTGGGCATGATTGTCCCACATGTAAATGTAGATATACATGATCTGACCAAGGCAAGGCCTGATCTCAGTACAATAACTTTAGGTTAGGTTAGTCCCCTGGTCCACTGACTGATATATCATGCAGGCTAAACCCCACCCCAAGACCAGTCCCCAGCCCCTCCTTCCATATCAGACGAGTCCCCGGCCCCTCCTTTCATAAATAGTCCCTAGCATTGTCACCACATCAGACCTGTCCCCAGCCCCTCCTTCCTTTCATACTAGTCCCCAGTACTATCTTTCCATATCACAACATCAAACCAGTTCCCAGTACTTAAACACATACATGTACCTCTGAACAAGGCAGAATTGTGCACTGGGCCAGGATTAGCAGAAGCCAGTCCATAAGCCAACTGATCCCATGGATCATATCCAACGTACTTCTTCCATTGCTTCAACCACCGTATGTCAATAAAATACCTGAAGTACACAAGGAACACACACACACACACACACACACACACACACATTACACACACACACACACACACAAACAAATGCATGAGTTACAGACAATGTACTGATTTAGAATGACACACCCAGGGGCGGATACAGATTTTTTAAGGGGGGGGCACGGTTAATAAAAGTTATAAAAAGTGGGTGTGGATCCCCAGAAGGGGGTGGGTGCGGGAGGGGGATATGCCCCCTCCCGCGCAAAGCGCGGAAGCTTTTGATACTATCTAAGTATTAAAGCATTAAAACTATGCTAGTTTTTGTGCTTTTAAAAATTGCACTACAAGATCGATCTAGAAAAGTATTTGCACCGTGCTGTTAGATGAGCAAATAGTTTCGGGCCTAATATTGTTGCGAAAAATGCTGCCATGTGCGTCGGACCTATCGCACATTGTTATCATAGCCATAATGCTTCATAAATAGCAAAATAGGGATATCATTTTGAGACACTTTGAGTTTCCTTGTGATATAAGGCGCCAGCCGAGGTTGGTTTCCGCAGCAAAAAAATGTAAGAAAATCATATGAAAATCAACGATTGTATGTGCATGCAGGCTGCATGTAATCAGTCTGTATCAGTATGAGTCTCGATTTGAGGAACACATCAAAAATGAAAAAAGAAAAGAAGACCTCAAATCGAGACTCATACTATTTATGATATTCATCAGACACAATATATTCCGTTCTATGGGTACTACAGGCAGAGATAATATGCTACAGGTAACAACTGTTCGATATTAACACAGGACCTACATGTGGCAGGCATCAACCAACCAACCACAAACCACACCCGGTTAGGTATGATATGCGCTACAAACGCTGTACATGGCCTATCAGATCGCTCCGCTATCAGTGTGCGCTTGAAAACACAAGAAAACACTCAGATTGTTGAAGAACGAGTACCCCCGGTGCGCCCCCCTAGATCCGCCCCTGTCAGTACATTGCACATGTATCAGCGCTGTAGCTAACCGCGGCACTGTTTCGTGCGGTTATAATCGCACGCGGTACGCAAAATACATCATGAATATTTAATGAGTCGTCCGGAAGGGGGGGGGGGCACGTGCCCCCGGTGCCCCCCCCCCCCCCCCCCCCTGGATCCGCCACTGTCACCCTCACTTCTTCCTTCTCCCCCCTCTTCCCCATCCAAAACCATCGGATGGGATTCGGCTGCAATGACGTTTAACATACAACACAGTTCGTGCACCCAAGATGGCTACTTCTAGTCGGGCGGGCCCTACCACCGCGTTTGGTCGACCAAACGCAGTGTTAGGGCCCGCCCGACTAGGCTACTTCTCTCCATGCACAAACTCACCAAGAGTCACCCTTTACTAGTCTCTGCTGGAGAGCGACTTTTATCTCCTCTCTCTGTGTTTTGCAGTCGGTGGCTTCAACCTTGTTCTGGTCATTTGCAGAGACGCTGTCGCTGTCAGCCATCGATACGGTTGTGGGCGACGGTTCGAATATCACCCTCCCCAAGGCCCACCTTCTACTTAAAATTCATGATCATCTATTACGTTACGCGGATTTTTTGGGGGTACGGTATAGTTGCATTTACATGAAGATCAAAATTAGCATTCAGGAGAATTTTTTGACGTAACCAGATCCAATCCTGTATGTTTAGTGCTCTTTCCTCAAATCAATGAACCAATTGCATGCTGACTACTCAAGAATCTTTGATGAAATACAGCAAATGCAAACCTTTCAGGATGGTTTTTAAGAATGTACATCAACTAAACTGAACGACTTTTAACATTCACTGAATGATTTTCTGATATGATGACCAATAACTAAGTTTATTTATGTGTGCAGCCACTGCTGCAACCAGCATGGACACACATGGATTGTGAGAGCAAGACCAGCAGCTCAAATCCCATCAAAAAGGCCAATGTAGGACTAATGTCACAAGGTCCACTCACTTCCCCCCACAATGTATGCTTGAGGGGCCTCAGTGTTCCCGGCTACCACTCCTTGTATCCATGGTGATCTTAACATTGGAGCCACCTGGATCAGAGTTCAGCTAGTTCGAGCAACCATAGCAACTTAATCTCTCTGAGCAGGAAGGGAGACGGGAGGAGAGACTGTCAGTCTTATCTAATCATGAAATGGTCACTGATTCACCCATCTCATTGGGATGGTGATCTACTAGCCTCGTCCCCAGGCCCTGTTTTATTAAAGTTACGGGGGGAAAAACAGGGCCTGGTAGACACTGCCAGGGTCGAAGCGCGCATGCGCTAGTTTGTCCCAGAATACCTGGGGTAACCGTAATTTCCTTTTGGAAACCATTCCGTATACTCGTCTGATTTCGTGATGGCGTATTCTGTTGAGTTCCGAGAAGCGGTGGCTCGTGTCTTAACGAACGAAATCAGGCGAGCAGCATACGCCATCGCGAAATCAGACGAGTATACGGAATGGTTTCCAAAAGGAAATTACGGTTACCCCACAAACTAGCGCATGCGCGCTTCGACCCTGGCAGCGTCTACCAGGCCCTGTTTTTCCCCCCGTAACTTTAATAAAACAGGGCCTGGGGACGAGGCTAGTGATCTACCATCTCAAGAAATGGAGCTCGAGATGTGGCATATACTATACTGTTGTGTATTGCGCATGCACCTGTATGATGCTCTCTTATTAAGATAATTTCTGAAACACATACTCTTACACCTTGCTTAGTGGGTTTGACCAATGCTGGGACATGTACTGATCCTGTGACTACTGTAGTACATGGTAGTCAAGACACTTCCCTCTCCCTGCCCCACCCACACCCCACTCCCTCTGCCCCACCCACCTGGCCCCACACTCCCTCTGCCCCACCCACTTGCTGCCCCACCCATTCCCTCTCCCATACCCCCTTCCTCTGCTCAGTATACTTTTCAGCCATTCTTGTATTCTACAGATAGGTCACGTGACATATTGAAGGACCACCTCATGGAGGAGCTGGACTACTACCTGCTCCCCAAACCAGCCTGGGAGAAGTTGGTGTCGTGGTATGGGATAAATGAAGGCTCACAACCTATTGAGAGGTCAGCCTGCAAGTGAAACATTTTATAAGTGACCGTAATATCACCTCTGAATGTTTTCTGTTTGATGCCTGTGAATGTGCACGGGAGATTCATTTGCTGTGACCATTTCAGTGCTTGAAATAAATTTGTACATGTACATGTATGAGGGAGGATACAGTGAGATCTCCATTAGTTACTGTACCTTATTTTAGGAGTCATTTTGCAGTACAGATGTTTGTATGGATGCTTGAGTCGCTTGGCTATATACATGTACAGTGTAGTCAGCTTGAGCAAATGCACACTGAGCCTGTCTAGACTTGTGCAAAGCCAGCTGTTGTTTGTCAATCACACGTTTATCTGGTGCAACTACATGTATCATCTTGGACTGTTCTATCAGATAGAAGAACCACATGTTCTCCTGCATGCAGCACGATGACTTTGTGAGGCAGTTGTGTACCTCTTGCTATCACTAGTGTTTCCCACTGCACTGATTATTACGCGCTAGTCGTGTACCCAGACCTAGTTGCTAGTTGATCATCACTTGCAGTTGTAATCTTCATTTGTGCACGTGCAATGGGTAGAACTAACATGAATGTGTTTTTATCATTAATTACATATATATGACCATGCCCACTTTTGCAAAAGGGGTTTGATGTGGCATTTTCATCTACAGGCATTTCAGGCTCTTCAGTGCATGATGTATTGTCATCATTGTTGTTTGTATTCGTTTTCATTTCCTCCTTGGAGTAACTGCTGATGGTGGCTCCATTTCTCCCTAGATAAAACGGGTTAATTAGCATTCAATCTATGGGTATTAGTGACATCAAGTAATCTGTGTCTTTCCCTGAAAATAAATAAAGTTACATGTATGTAGTGGGACATTCAGGCACCTCCGCTAAACAAAAGGACTACACACTGTATGTAAATATTATATTTGGAGGTTGGCAGTATTCCAGTTTCATTCATGAACTCCAGTTTATGATTCCCAATGATACATGGAAATGACTGATCTAAATTTTAATTGCTTGCTGGAGTGATATCATGTCTTCATCTGAGGTCATCTGAGGTCATGCCTTCATCTGAGGCCATGCCTTCATCTGAGGCCATGCCTTCATCTGAGGCCATGCCTTCATCTGAGGCCATGCCTTCATCTTGCCTTCATTGGGCATCATTGAATGTCTTCCTTGCAATTCTATTGTGCTTTCATTAAGGGCTCACATATATTGTAAAGTACCACAATTTATTCATCCCCTACCCTGAAAAAGACTTGTTTAAACAAGCGAATCGATATAATCATGAATATAGCTGTGTGCTACTCTTTAAAATCCTGTTGGAGTACCAGTTCTTTCCTGAATTGTTAATAAAGATACATGGAAGTGTTAATGATTTTGAAGATACGCTTGTGCAAAACACAAGCCTTTTTTTGGTGAGTAGTGGAACTCTACAGTACATGTAAATGTTGCTCACCCCCCCCCCCCCCCCCCCCCCCCCCGGAGGCAGAGTGTAGAGTTTGGCATTGCTACATGTCCAGCACTTACGAAGAGCTGAACAAGCCGGAGCAGACACTGCAGGATGCTGGTCCGTATGCTGGGCAGGTCAGCCTGTGTAAAGGGATAGCAGCAGCTCTTGGTGGGGAAAGGGATAGCAGCAGCTCTTGGAGGGGAAAGGGATAGCAGCAGCTCTTGGTGGGGAAAAGGATAGCAGCAGCTCTTGGTGGGGAAAGGGATAGCAGCAGCTCTTGGTGGGGAAAGGGATAGCAGCAGCTCTGGGATAGCAGCAGCTCTTGGAGGGGAAAGGGATAGCAGCAGCTCTTGGAGGGGAAAGGGATAGCAGCAGCTCTTGGTGGGGAAAGGGATAGCAGCAGCTCTTGGAGGGGAAAGGGATAGCAGCAGCTCTTGGAGGGGAAAGGGATAGCAGCAGCTCTTGGTGGGGAAAGGGATAGCAGCAGCTCTTGGAGGGGAAAGGGATAGCAGCAGCTCTTGGAGGGGAAAGGGATAGCAGCAGCTCTTGGTGGGGAAAGGGATAGCAGCAGCTCTTGGAGGGGAAAGGGATAGCAGCAGCTCTGGGATAGCAGCAGCTCTTGGAGGGGAAAGGGATAGCAGCAGCTCTTGGAGGGGAAAGGGATAGCAGCAGCTCTTGTTGGGGAAAGGGATAGCAGCAGCTTTTGGTGGGGAAAGGGATAGCAGCAGTTCTTGGAGGGGAAAGGTCTGCTGTAAAAATGTTTTGTGTGGAACAGATTTGAAGTCATGCTAGCTGGTCCAGATGTATTGTGCGTGTGTGTGTGTGTGTGTGTGTGATCGTTAAAGACAATTATACTGCAGGGAGTTTTCTCAATCAAGGAAAATTGTTTATAAATTAACTACAAGCAAGTAATTAAGTGGTAAATTTTGTTACAAGTTATAACAGCAGGACATGCTGGTGAATTAAAATTAATATAATCTTGAATGGTTAATATTGATAAAAGTCTCAAACCCCAATTCATTTCAATTTATGGTAATAAACACAGGATGGGTGGTTAATTAAAAGCTGCAATTTGTATTTAATTACCTACATCTGTTCAGAAGTTATTCAAAATTGAAATCTTGATTTTTTGATTGTCGCAATGTGCTTGATTTAGGGGCCATTGTATCTTGATTTAATAATTTCAATTTAGGCCAGGAAATATTGGAGCTTTTGGATGCCTGTTTCTACCTAGGTGTTATTGGGAATTGTTAATACATTTTCGTGAATTTCAATTTCTTTGATTTTAGTTAATTAATTTTGCAATTAACATTTAGTTAGTTTATATCACCATTTAAGCCCTCGTTATTAGAGCATTTAGCAATAATTAACTGTTTATGGTTAATTTTCCTTGATTGTGCATGTGAAACACCCTGTGTAAGACTTGCAGCTTGAATTTGTATGAATTAATTGTTTGTTTATTTCTACTTTTATCATCAGGAAATCATGGTGAATATTGATGGTATATAGAACTAGTGTGCAATTTTTAAGTGATGATATAAGTGATGAAGAAAATATGGATTTTCTCAAATCAACTACTACATATACAATGAAGCACATGTTATGCATCAGCCATAATTGTACCCCATGCATGATAGGGCGAGGTACCTCCAATCACGATGCATTTGAAATTTCATTGCTAGTGAGGATTTGAGAAAGCGCTAGATATTAAACCAGTTGGCCTCATCATCTTGGCTAATGTAAAGTGTGGTATCACTTTTATTAATTGCAATCTTAGATGGTATATAAAGAGTGAATTTAAAGTGTATTTACAAACAGGATTGGGCATAGTCCTTGTGATATTCAGAATGATCTAAAAGTCCAGCCAGAAGGAGTGATAATGACATGATGCCGCACATGACCTCAACACCAGTACCTGGCTCAAAAAGAGATAAAAGTCCAGTTCAGTACTGTCCACAGCCATCGTACATGTATAAATGGGTTTAAGAGACTACCCTCACTTCAAAATTATTTTCCATTACAGAAGTCATACAAATCATACCCAATTGTTGATCAGTTTAAATTCCTGATAGTATGTGCACATTAATGTACATTTGCCTTGCAGTAGCAAGGAAATGATAACATTGATTAAAATAATTTTAGAAAGGCTACATGTACATTTATACACACACTACTCAACACCACCTATAAACTCTTTTCTATCAGGTGAATAGCCCAAGGGCATCAAAATGCACTTGCACATGTATGTGCCTTTTAATACTCACACAGCACATTGACAAAAGGATGCTTGCTTCGGTCTGCATGCTCCCTGCTGAAAAAGCGAAGATCCCTTCCTACTTCTAGTTCATTCTTTGCCACTACAAGGAGTCCATAGTTTGGATCTCCCTTTCTCCAGTTGCGCACTGCTTCTGTGATGTCAAATTCTATATACCCAGATGGGCGACCAGTATACACAGTCACTTCATCTTGAAATTTTGAATCAGCATCTCTTCCATCCAATGATAAGTAAGGTGCACTCCAGGGGACTGATGGTAGCCGCAGTGCACTGGTTGCCTGGGCCTCACTCCATTCTTTCTTCACCTGGTGAACTCTGAGGGCACGTGGAATGTCCGGACTTTCCCGAACAGTGTTAAAACTTGCCCTGTGGGCATAAAAAAAGAAAAGGTACATCTTTGCACACTTGACTGGTTTGCATTTGGAGGGCAGGTTTTCAAACTGTATCAAAAAGCGTTTTTTAGGATAACCGTTGTGGTTTCCAACCAATACAACCTCGTGAGAGTTATAGTTGACATCTCCTCGCTCCAACCAGACATCTTGTGTGGCTCCAAGTCTAGTCACAATTCCATTTCCCAGGTCACCAGTAAACCCTTCAAGAAATACAAAACAAAAAACATATATATATATCAAAAGTATCTGTATGTTACACATAGGTATGAAAATCATGTGATTTCAACGACCACATACATGTACAATGAGCTTGAATGGTTGAGTGCTTGCTATTTGATGATTGCTGAATGTTATCATGCCATAATCATGACCTGAGAATTCATATCACATGTGTGCTAAGGCATGTCATTTTGAATCTTTTTTTTTTTTTTTTTTTTTTGAAGCACCAGATGTTGATATTTGAAATGAACAGCCGACTGGCAACCGCTCATCCAATATACATGTACACGATTGAATCAACACGATTTTAAATTAGCTCAATATATAGCTTCATGCATGGGAAAAATTATTGTACAAATTATGTGAAACTAGATACATGCATGCTATAGATACATGCATACTCCATGGCCACCATTCTCAATGTACATGTATATGCACTTGTATTATGTGCACAGTGTTTAAATTTACCGGTGTGAGTTTTTACTGTTGTTTCAACTGTCATATTTTGCCTCAACAAAAGTATTGTCTGCTCTGCATATCTCAATTGTTCACTGGCTACAGAGAGTTCATGGTCTTTAGCCTTAAGTAGCTTCTCAACATCTGTCAGGCTTCTGTGTATTTCGACAAATTCTTTCTGTTTCGCTTCCAACTGACTATCAGGTGTTTGTGATGCACTGTCAAAGTATTTTTTATCATTTTTTACTTCCATAATATAGCCACACAGCTGATGAGCCGATGGGCGGACATTCTCCTCATCACATATGCATGATAGGGCATGCTTCAGTAATAGGTGGGCTGGATCAATCAGATCTATATGTGTCTTGCGGCGTTCACATTCTGGAATAGATACTTCAACTGCCATAGGGTACTTTAGATCACTTAGACGTACTTTCTTTTTTGCTGGTCCAGGGTCAGGAAACTGCCTGGTAAGTATCTGAACAATCAACACCCCAAAGGAGAATATGTCTAATTTATTTGAATATTTAGGTGGGTCTGCCAGTGCTTCAGGGGACATGTATAAGGCACAGCCTGGAGCCCGAGTGAGACGAGACATTGCAGGACTGGCCAGCATGGACATTCCAAAGTCTGTGATCTTAGCCCTCAAGTCTCCACCAAGAAGGATGTTGTTGCCTGACAGGTCACGATGGATGAGATTGTTGGAATGCAGGTAGACAAGGGCTAGTGATATGTCATGGCAAAGATTGACCTCTGTGCAGAGTGGCAGGGGATGTGTTGACCTCTCCAGATAACTGGTGAGACTTTCCTTCATTAGCTCCATGAGTAACACAAACTTTGCAGGACCTTCGTCATGTGTGCCAAGGTACTGGATGATATTTGGATGCTTTGCAGTACTCAAAAATAGGCACTCTTGGTGAAAGTTTTGCACATTCCTGTCACAGGTCAGAACAGGGTGGAGTACCTTTGCAGCACACTGAAGGTCATCAGATACAGCCTTGCACACTGCTCCATATGCTCCATTACCAAGTTTTTGTTCCCAAAGGATTTCAACATTGTGGTAGTAGAAATCTGGAGACTGCTGTTGGACGGTTAATTGGAAACTAAGTTTTTCATTTTGTACCTTTATAACTGCATCCTCATTCTTAGTCTTGCTGGCTCTATTCTCTGCCGCAGCTTCAAATGCTCTCATTTCTGCAATATTGGCCCTTTCTTCACTAGCAGTGGCTCTCCTTTCAGCTATCCTAGCCCTCTCTTCAGCTATACTAGCCCTTTCCTCAGCTACATTTGCTCTCTCTTCAGCTGCATAAATGTCTTTGGAAGTTTCAAATACCTTTGTTTTCAAATTAGCACATTCTCTTTCAGCAGTGTCTGCTTTTTGTTCTGCAGTAGCAAGCTGCTTTTTCAATTCCAAACATAAGATATTCAGGTCACTGGTGGATTGCTCAAAATTTGCAGCCTTATTCACAAGAGTTCCATTTATTTGACAAAGTTCAGAAATTTGTGTCTCTTGTGAATGTAAACGTTCCACATTGAGACATTTTTCTGCTTCAGCTTCCATCATTTTCTGTTCAAAATTTCTAATAATGCCTTCAGCTGTTGTTGCTCTATTGTTCAACGCAATGAAAGTCAGCAATTTGTTGCTCCCCTTCTTTGGTTGCTTTGTAAAGCAACATAATGTTATCTTCACATGACTTTTTCTCCTTTTGTACCTTCTCAACTGCATCTTCAGCCTTGCTGGCTCTATTCTCTGCTATAATGGCCCTTTCTTCAGTAACAACTGCTCTCTTTTCTGCAATCTTGGCCCTTTCCTCACTGTCAGTGGCTCTCCTTTCAGCTAAAGTAGCTCTTTCGTTAGCTGTGCTAGCTCTTTCTTCTGCTCCAATGGTGCTTTTGGAAGCTTCAAATAATTTTGCTCTTAAAGTAGCACAATCATTTTCAGCAGTAATAGTTCTTCTTTCTAAGGCTTCAGCCTTCTCCTCTGCAGCAGTCACTTTATTCACAGCAGCAATAGCTCTTTGCTCAGATGCTATCACCATCTCCTTTGCAGTAGCTAATTCTTTCATAGCAGTAATAACTTGCTTCTCCAAAACTATACACTTTTCTTCAGCAGTATTTGCCCTTTTCTTCTCAGCTGCAATAGCTCGTTTTTCAAAGGCCGCAGCCTTCTCTGCAATGATAGCTATTCTATCATCACCAATTTCTTTCTCTTTATGTGAGGTAGTTATTTTTTCAAGTTCTACTATTTTACTCGCAGCAGCTTTTTCACCCTTTTCAGCATCACTAGCTCTCTTTTCAGCATTGCAAGCTCTATCCTCAGCTGTTATGGTTCTCTTTTCAGCACTAGTGGCTCTTTCTTCAGCAATAATGGCCCTTTTTTCAGCTACAACAATTCTTTCATCAATTGTGTCAACTTGCTGATGTACACGAAGCATACAGCAAAGATTGGTGACCAGAACCCCAACATGCCATCACAAAACATTTCATTTTTCTTACAACATACCACCTCACACACTCACACAGATCATTATACTACCTCACAAAGGTCATAATACCACCTCACACAGGTCATCATACCACCTCACAGTACACAGGTCATAATACCACCTCACACAGGTCATCATACCACCTCACACAGGTCATCATACCACCTCACACAGGTCATCATCATACCACCTCACACAGGTCATCATACCACCTCACACAGGTCATCATACCACCTCACACAGGTCATCATACCACCTCACACAGGTCATCATACCACCTCACACAGGTCATCATACCACCTCACACAGGTCATCATACCACCTCACACAGGTCATCATACCACCTCACACAGGTCATCATACCACCTCACACAGGTCATAATATCACCTCACACAGGTCATCATACCACCTCACACAGGTCATCATACCACCTCACACAGGTCATCATACCACCTCACACATGTCATCATCATACCACCTCACACAGGTCATCATACCACCTCACACAGGTCATCATACCACCTCACACAGGTCATCATACCACCTCACACAGGTCATCATCATACCACCTCACACAGGTCATCATACCACTTCACACAGGTCATCATACCACCTCACACAGGTCATCATACACCTCACACAGGTCATCATACACCTCACACAGGTCATCATACCACCTCACACAGGTCATCATACCACCTCACACAGGTCATCATCATACCACCTCACAAAGGTCATCATACCACCTCACACAGGTCATCATACCACCTCACACAGGTCATCATACACCTCACACAGGTCATCATACACCTCACACAGGTCATCATACCACCTCACACAGGTCATCATACCACCTCACACAGGTCATCATCATACCACCTCACAAAGGTCATCATACCACCTCACACAGGTCATCATACCACCTCACACAGGTCATCATACCACCTCACACAGGTCATCATACCACCTCACACAGGTCATCATCATACCACCTCACAAAGGTCATCATACCACCTCACACAGGTCATCATCATACCACCTCACAAAGGTCATCATACCACCTCACACAGGTCATCATACCACCTCACACAGGTCATCATACCACCTCACACAGGTCATCATACCACCTCACATAGGTCCTCATACCACTTCACACAGGTCATCATACCACCTCACACAGGTCATCATACCACCTCACACAGGCCATCATACCACCTCACACAGGTCATCATTCACACAGGTCATTATACCACCTCACACAGGTCATCATTATACCACCTCACACAGGTCATCATACCACATCACACAGATCATCATACCACCTCACACAGGTCATCATACCACCTCACACAGGTCATCATACCACCTCACACAGATCACCATACCACCTCACACAGATCATCATACCACCTCACACAGGCCATTATACCACCTCACACAGGTCATCATCATACCACTTCACACAGATCATCATACCACCTCACACAGGTCATCATACCACTTCACACAGATCATCATACCACCTCACACAGGTCATCATACCACCTCACACAGATCATCATACCACCTCACACAGGCCATTATACCACCTCACACAGGTCATCATCATCATACCACCTCACACAGGTCATCATCATCATACCACCTCACACAGGTCATCATCATACCACCTCATACAGGTCATCATACCACCTCACACAGGTCATCATACCACCTCACACAGGTCATCATATCACCTCACAAAGGTCATCATACCACCTCACACAGGTCATCATACCACCTCACACAGGTCATCATACCACCTCACACAGGTCATCATCATGCCACCTCACACAGGTCATCATACCACCTCACACAGGTCATCATACCACCTCACACAGGTCATCATCATACCACCTCACACAGGTCATCATACCACCTCACACAGGTCATCATACCACCTCACAAGGTCATCATCATACCACCTCACACAGGTCATCATACCACCTCACACGATCATCATACCATTGCCAGCTCATCATCATAGAAATCCTTTTTGATCTGAGGCTTCCAAATGCAGGCAACAAAAGAGCTGCCTGTTAGAAAGAAGAAATGAAAAAATGCCAATTGCATGTACATGTACATGCACATGCACATTTTGGTAAATGCATATTGAACTATAGTTAGTTTACTTTGTACATGTACGTCTTATGGTGCAAAATTTAACTAAGCACTGTTAAATTGTTAATCAATTCGGACTGCCAAATGCACAAGTACTTTGAACACGTAGCAGTTGAGAGTGAAATTAGTGTACACAATTATGCACAAATATCAAAACAATATGGGTACATGTAGGTACAAGTGTATAATCTAACATGTATTCTACTACATGTACCCCATTATATGAGCAAGTTGTACCACTGACAGCTATATTGTGTACACATTCCCCAAATACTCACTGTTCAGCTTTACAGTTCTTTCATTGTCACTGAGCTTTTCTTGCTTTCTACCCTCCCTTTTGCCAACCTCCAGCCTGAACAGGCATGCTGGACGCTCTATGGAGCCCTTACTTTTGGCCCTAACCACATCTATAACAATAACAATATAATTAATAGTAGATTTGCACCACCACACAATGAAATTTAAAACATATAAATTTAACATACCTTGGGGGTCAGTGGCATCAACAGTGTAACTTTTTATGAACCTGAAATTATATCACATGACAGCACTTGAAAATACTAATTACTAAAAACACACCACAGGGTGAAGATAGTACACCAATCCCAAAACAAATAATGGTACAAATACATGTTAAATACAGTTCAGCACATCGCTAGAGAAATGAAGAGTGGTGTGTAGTATTACACCAACCAATCAGATCATGAGCAGAATTGGATCCTCGATAATACAGCTATACTGTTGGAAAATTAACTTAGCTGACCAGTGCTGCGATGCCAACCACAGTGCATCCATTATAGGACATGGCCTGTCCATACATGTAGGTCTAACAATAGCACAGCTACATGTATCGAACTAAGACATCACACATCAAAGGTCTGTCCATCCCCAAACCACCGTCAACCCCCCTCTGCGCCACATGTGTGCACACACACATGCACACACATGCGTGCATGCACACACACATGCACACACACACACACACACACACACACACACACACACACACACACAATATTACCTGCACCGAGACTCAATAATCGAATATAAGTTTGCAAAGGTGCATCCGACTTTTGGTACTTCAATCACCAGGGGAAACCCAAACGGAACAAACTTCTGCGTCTGGTAGTCATTGTAAGTGTTCCTAACAGACACCACACTGAGAGGGGGGAGGGGGGGGGGGGGAGGGGAGAGAGAAAGACAACTGATCATTTCCACTCCTTCAGCCATTAATGGACACATACCGCTCCTCGTGATGTTGCACAGTCACAGTGACATAGTTTGGGTCATCAACAGCATGGGTGAGCTCATAGCTGTGTGAGTGTTAAGATAGGTCACAAACCACATCACATGATCACTTCAGTTACTGCCCAAAATATAACATATGTATAACATACATGTGCATATACATGTACATGTACATATACATGTACATATACATGTACATATACATGTACATATACATGTAACATACATGTAACATACATGTAACATACATGTAACATGACATGCATGTTCTATGCATCCATATCACTTTAAGCCTTTTCATGATCCCTGAGTACCACCAATACCCAGTTCCCTGGAAGACAGCTACAGTATACTATATATGTGCATGTATATGTACACATGTACATGTATGGTTGACTTGCCCCCACTCCCCCGGCCCCATCACACCAAGGTACATTAAGGTTAACGAGTTAACCTAGGTTAATGTGGGAGGTACATAACGCATGCACAGTCCGATAGAAGAAATACCACGTGGCATGTGAGGACACACTTGTTTGGTGATTCTTTTTTCTTTCTACAGACCATCATGGTCTGTGACTTCTAGGGTAGGAAGGGAAAAGGGGGGACTTAACATCCCACCCCCCAAGCTGGTATAAGGGGCGGGGCTGGCCACTTCCCACCCTCATCCCTCTCCCCCCCCCCCTCCTAGATTCCTCCAGATCAGAAGCCTTGCAACAGCATTGCTAAGACTACTCAGCTCCAACAACACATTTAACTCAATTACATGTTTTACATTAATCATAGATTGTCCGATGTTAAACTGGTTTAACAAACTGTTAAACCCGTTTAACACTATTCCATTGCGATTCTTTACCTCTATATAAAGGCATATTTATATTTAAAAGCTATACTTCAGCTGCAAATCTTATTAACTTGGAGCGCCAAGAGTTGTTTTTTCACCTTTGCTTTTCATTACTGTTGTTTTTATATAACTTCGTATGCTGCTGAAGGCGTAGCCTTTTAGCGATAGTAAAAGTGTTGTTTGTTAAGTTGAAGCTCGGAAAAGAGCTACAGTGTACAGCTGCACTATCTAGAAGATTACTATGTATTTTTTGTTGTTTTCTGGCGCGGACAACTAAATGTAGGCAAAGTAGTGGTATTATAGGCACGGTAGTTTCGAGTGCCAATTCCGGGTTTATAACTCTTCTGACAACGCAAAATGGTGACACTCATGCTTCAGATTAGTCTGAATCAGTCAACGCTCGAAAGTGCGAGCTCTATGAGGTATAGTTTTTTTTGATGTTAAACTGGTTTAACACGCGGTTTAATAGTGAACGGTCAATTTATGATTGACTACTTAATGTTATCCCTGGAGAATATAGATCACATGTGCATGTACACAAATAAGTAGCCTAAATATACAATATACATGTGCCAAAATACATGTACATGTATGTGCAACAAACTTTGTACGCCATACATGTACGCACATGAACATAAATATACGGAGCTTACATGTAGATATCCTCCTTGTATGCTAGATCAGTTAGAATGAACGCATCGCCAAATATTTTTTCAATTACACCCCTCTCAACACCCACAGCCACCATCTGTGTGAAGTCCACAAAGCAGAAGAATCAGTACAACAGCCCCAATGATTGTCCCCCACCCACCACCACCCCTACCACAACCACCATGGATCACAGACCAAATGCATGCAGCCACATCCTCATCATAGACCACACCCTCACCTTAGACCACACTCTTACCATACAGTGCAGACCACACCCTCACCATAGACCACACCCTCACTATAGTCCACACCCTCACCATAGACCACACCCTCACCATAGACCACACCCTCACCATAGACTGGTTGATCTTTGTTACATTTTGAACCTCCATCTTTAGATCGGACATGGTGCCTTTTTTGATCACTTTCAACTTGTACTGCCATGAAAAGGTGAAAATACATGTACATGTACAAACTGCACCACCACATGTAAGAGTACTCATCTCTATCTAATGCACACCCATGCTAACACATCATATGGTCTACTCAGCTTACCTTACACACTGCAGTACTGGGATCAGCCCTCACCACGGTAACGGGTAGGACCACCATTTCACTGTTCAGAGGTACAGACAGGGACAGGTACATGAAGGGGTCAAAGGTTAATTAAGCTGTATTGTACAAAACATTAACATTAACATCTTTAGATTACACTTGCCATCTTTATATTGTGATGATAATAACCCCTGAATAAGGACACCTCGATAATCAGGACACTTGAGGTGGGTTCCAATGGTGTCCGCATTAAAGGGGTTCCACTGTACTAGTATACTTTACAACCCGTACATACAAGTAAATGCACAAGTAAATAAAAACATTCTCTCTGAGAAAGTTGGTGGTATATAGGATTTGAAGGCAATAGTGGTGTAAAAAGCAGGGAAACAAGGGTTGAATGATAAGGAAAAAGGAAATAGTCCTATATTTAGCCCGGCACACATTGTAGGACAATACATTGTTCATGCATGTGCTAAATATAGGACTATTTCGTTTTTCCTTAACATTCAACCCTTGTTTCCCTGCTTTTTACACCACTATTGCCTTCAAATCCTATATACCACCAACTTTCTCATAGAGAATGTTTTTATTTACTTGATGGAATCGTCCCGATATTCTGCACTCTTCATGGCTGCTGAATTTTCGTTGTATCGTTGCCTCTTTAACGTTTAGTTTAGGCTCGAGGTTCCGGTGATGACCTCACCGGTTAGTTCTGGCTTGATGATATTTAGTAGTGCCCAAACCGGATAATACGTGTCACAAATTATTTCACTACTGTAGGTAAATTGCAACTAATTATAATAGAGGTGCAGTGCCCAGACCATACACATTTGATTACATGTATATACTACTAGTACATGTACTTTGTATAAAGAGCGAAGTATGACCTAATCCTAATTCTAAACAATACAGCCGTTTTGATTGAAGAAGGAAGTTTAACTATATGTGATTTGCTAACACAACCATCGATATATGCCATGTAGCCTTGAGACGTTTTGACCACAGAAGCGAGAATGCCAAAGAATTCTGAAGCTATTGGTGTGATTTTCATTTCTTAAAAGTGTTCCTATCCTGAGTTATGCGTGGTCAAGAACAACGAGAAGAAGAAGAACGAGAAATATGTGGGACTGGGTACGAGTTTCGAAAAGTGTTTTGTTCTCTTAAACCACGCGGTTTTGTGACTTCAAACAAACTCGAAACTACATGTTGTTGCCTTCTTGTACGATGACGACAACAAGGTAAGCCATCCGCTCGTCAGGAGTCTTGTTAGTTGCGGGTCGATTTTTTAATGACATTCATAATCGGGGTCCCTATATGAGAGTTACTAACATAACTCTTGATATGTTTGAATGACAAAATCCAGCTGTTGTAATGGGCTATTCCATTATTTAATCATACACCCCCTACAGATGACAATAAATGGTGTCCAGGGGGGTATAGTGAAAATTTCCCGGGGGGGGGGGGGGGGGGGTACATTTGCAATTATTGTCATTTGTAGGAGTGTGCGACCTAAATATTGTAATAATGTAAGCCCAAAGCCATGTTTATTTTGCAGCTGTTCTACATGCACTGCTTTATGCACAGCTCGGTTCGATTCAACATTTGCATGCTAGCATCACAAGCAGACGCTTGCTTTTGTTCAGACCAGAGATAATGATTGTACCAAACTTGCAATAGGAAGGACTCTAATTCAAGTATCACTTTTGGCATTCCTCTCGTTGTTTACCTCACCTCTTTCGTACCCATGGAGGCATTTTGACAATCGCAAATATAAACAAAGCTGGCGGCTTGTACAAACCTACAATACACAATTCTAATTATACGTGAAACATTGCCATGGGAATTACGTATACATGTATTGTTTACATGCTTTATTTATATATCTGATAACTGAAGATGTTCTTCCAGAACATTCTAAAGCCATTAGTATAAATTGGCACTCTTATGCAGTCTCCCCCCCCCCCCCCCCCCACTTTAATTATTGCGTTTACGTAATGTTTGTATGTTTATTTACGTATAATGATAACCACCTGCTTTATTACGATGGCTGTTGCTACTGTTTCTATATCCCTCCCCTTCTTCCTACTGAGGTTAAAGTTGGTTGTGTGGGTACATGAGATACATGTACATGTACATCTTTAACGTAAGATGTTTGTAGCAGTGATATATGTACATATGTTTATTCCTGTTGACAATGCCCTAACCCTAACCCTGACCCTAAAAGGTACACACCATACATGTATTCATGTATATACACACACACGTACACACATACACACATGTACACTCACTACATACCTGCACCTCAATAAAACTTTCTGTATGAAAACAGAGACATTAAAATATATATATATACACTTCCATCCCCCCCCCCCTCCCGCCTCCTTACATATACATGTAGATCTAGTCATTGGTACACCCAGAAAAACACAAAAAGTGCTATCCACTGTACTGAACAGACACTTTCATTAATACCCATCCCACCTACATCACTCCTCAACCCCCCTCATCCCTTCTTTACCTCTCTAGAATGAATGGAAAGTTCTCCAAGAGTTTCATCTGGCTTCTTGAGGTCATCGCGATAAAAGGTACTAAGAACACATTTAGTGTCCTTTGGCACTTGAAACATATCCCTCATTAAAGCCTCCAGCTCACCTGAGTGAGTGAGGGAGGGAGGGAGGGAGGGAGGGAGGGAGGGAGGGAGGGGGGAGGGAGGGAGGGAGGGAGGGGGGGAGGGAGGGAGGGAGGGAGGGAGGGAGGGAGGGAGGGAGGGAGGGAGGGAGGGAGGGAGGGAGGGAGGGAGGGAGGGAGGGAGGGAGGGAGGGAGGGAGGGAGGGAGGGAGGGAGGGAGGGAGGGAGGGAGGGAGGGAGGGAGGGAGGGAGGGAGGGAGGGAGGGAGGGAGGGAGGGAGGGAGGGAGGGAGGGAGGGAGGGAGGGAGGGAGGGAGGGAGGGAGGGAGGGAGGGAGGGAGGGAGGGAGGGAGGGAGGGAGGGAGGGAGGGAGGGAGGGAGGGAGGGAGGGAGGGAGGGAGGGAGGGAGGGAGGGAGGGAGGGAGGGAGGGAGGGAGGGAGGGAGGGAGGGAGGGAGGGAGGGAGGGAGGGAGGGAGGGAGGGAGGGAGGGAGGGAGGGAGGGAGGGAGGGAGGGAGGGAGGGAGGGAGGGAGGGAGGGAGGGAGGGAGGGAGGGAGGGAGGGAGGGAGGGAGGGAGGGAGGGAGGGAGGGAGGGAGGGAGGGAGTCACAGTCTACACAGTGTACATGTACATGTATGCATCACCCACCTACAGTGGTGCTTCTACTCAACACCTTGGTGATGGGCTCCTGATTCTCAAAACACAAGTACAGTTCAGTGAGGTAGATCTCCACCTTGAGCTCCTTCACGTGTATACCATACTCAGCCACCTTCCTGGAATGAGTAATCAAAAGTCCTGAATAAATATAGTGACCACACACACACATTTACATGCATACACATACATGTACACCACATGCACAACACATGCACAACACACACAACATACACACAACACACCATCACATTGTGACATTCAAAAGTATACACATATTTACATGTACAGCGTACAGTAGATGCATAAATAAGGTGATAAAGCAAGGGCATTATGACAAACAATGTAGCCTGTGCTATGCACATCAGTCAGCAGCAGCAGCCTGATTGACAAAGGTGTTGTGCCGTCATGCACAGTTATGTAACAGTACATGCACAGTTATGTAACAGTACATGCATGGTTATGTAACACTACAGGCATGGTTATGTAACACTACAACCATGCATGAACTGTTAATAATCGTGCATGTAGTGTTACATAACCATGCATGTACTATTACATAACCGTGCATGTAGTATTACATAACCGTGCATGTAGTGTTACATAACCGTGCAAGTAGTGTTACATAACCGTGCATGTAGTGTTACATAACCGTGCATGCAGTGTTACATAACCGTGCATACATCCACAAACACTTGCACTTAACAGTAGTACAGGCATGACTTGTCATCTAAGGTATGCGTAGTTCTGGGATAGTTAACTGGTTCTTTCATTACCTTGGGTCATTTAAGTCAATTGCACAAGTTACTACCTTAACCTACGCTTATCAATGTATAGCTACAAGTCACTTATCCCAAGTATCATTGTTACAGGTATCTAGTTTAGTTTTGTAACTCAATATAATGAATTAACGTATAGCGGAAAACTTTTGAGAATGAAATCTTTCGTGAATCAGGAGGACACTGAGATGAAAACGTATGTGGATCTCTCCATCTGGCATAGTGATCGATACACAGATATGTACAAATTTTCAAAGAAAATATTTGCTAACAGCCCAAAAAACCACAAAACTAATGTTTTCTTCCTTGAACGTTTTCCGCTATAAGGTAGTTGAGGTACAATGGAAAACTTATTTTGCCTAAATGTATATTATACATGTAGATATGTTAATCTATTGTCAAGTGATCCACTTGAGATTTGGATCAAAAGAAAGAAGCAGTTTCCTTTTTAGTGTATGTACCAACAAGCATGTGTTTTCTATAACAGGCTGCACAAGCAGAAGAAACAGAAGAACACCAACTGGAGTGTGAAATGTGATACAAAAACTCTATATATGGAAATCTGTTTAATACTTAACTGCACAAAAAACAGAACACATCTCACTAACTGTAACTTAACTACTCCCAAATATTTAACTATCCCATCACTAATTAGAACAAATGTAGCAAATAAAAATTAATTCTTCATAAGTGACTTGGTCAACAGCTCTTTGCCAACATTACACATTGCTGGTGGCTTTGAATACATATTGTAGAATGCAACCACACCCACCTTGGAATGGGAATGGACCCCTGGCTTAGGCCATACCAGGAAACCATTATTTCCCAGGCCAGCTGAGGCAGCAGAGCAAAATCACTACCCTCCATCAAGAACTCCTTCAACTGATCATCTGACAACAGTGGGGTGAGGAAGTAATGATCACTATGACAACAATCTGCAGGTCAGCACACCATCACTGCCCCGCTAGGCTTAATTCCATGCACACACTCTTATGTGTCTGCAAGTGCTGCACACATGTGAAGTGCTGAAAGGCATTTTTGCCATCTCTATGATCAAGTAGGTGGAGAGGGGAGGAGGAGGACCAATGATATTTGCAAATATATTGCATGCGTGTGCTGCAATAAGTAACCATGGTGATAAGTGCATGCACATATCTGAACAAAAGTACGTTCCATTTCCCATTAGTCAAACACAAGCTTTTGGGCCTCCAAGAAGGGGATTTCCCTTCCTTCCCTCCCGTCCCATCCACTGAATTTTCTACTATTTCCACTTAAGCCACCCATATAACATACGCCATATCACTAATACCACACCACACCCACACCCACCCCACACCACCCACACCCACCCCACACCACCCACACCCACCCCACACCACCCACACCCACCCCACACCACCCACACCCACATCACACCACACCACCCACACCCACACCACCCACACCCACCCCACACCACACCACACCACACAACAACCCATAACAACCACCCTGTGATGCTGAACTCACCTCTCAGAAGGTCAGCAGTATTGATGGGACCTGGGTTAGGTGCAGAAAATGAAAAGTAGTCAAAGTTAACGAACCTCTTCCAACTCTTCAACCACTCAGCATGGACCAGGTACCTTCAGAGGAAGAGAGGCAGTCAATGTGCAGCAGGTATGGGCGTGGTAGAGTGGGCGTGGCAGGCATGGGCGTGGTGCGTATGGGCGTGGCAGGTATGGGCGTGGTAGGGTGCATTTTTTTTTTGCATTGAAAGACTCCGAAAAAAAAAATACGGCGGCCAGAAAGTCTTTTACAGACTTAAGTAGTACATGTACATGTACCTATATTTACAATGTAACAAAAAAGCGACAACAGTAGTTGGTAGGTGGATGCTAGAAAATTTAATGCTAGCAAAAAATTATTTTTAGATCTCCTCGGAACAGGTATCTTTCCATAAGGAATGTATGAGTTTATAGCATTGGTGGGCCATAAAAACAACAGTGATTAAGCTCAGTATCTAGATGTCTGACGCGCCGATCTTTTCCAAATGAGTATTCATACTTATAATTGGCCCTCTGCCAGGAACCCCCTTGGCCCCTTCTCCCTTTCTAGCGTGGCATTGCTTCGTATCCATGCACTGGTACACAACATACATTGTAATAATACAATAATACTGATGACCATTTTTTAAAAATGACCATCAATTTTGCTGTTAATTTAAATTAGATTGCGAGATTGCACTACAAGATGTACGAACAAACCAAGCCACTGATACTTCACGCGATAATTCGCACTGCCGTTTTGATGTACGACATTCTGCTCCACTCATTTTTCACTTCAATGCCATAGCACGTACATATACGTAGTGTAATAGTCCGTCACTGCGCATGTCAGCAACCTCTGAACTCTGGTCATGAGATGTGCAGACTGTCTGTCCATTAATGTTGTCTGTAATGTCACTATAAATAGGGACCGTTGATTTGTATTTGGTGTGCTTATTATTATATTGTGTCGGCTGCTGTCGGTGCCAATGGGTTGCGAGCGCTCTTATACACTGGCGTAGTCGGCAGGATGGCAAACAAGCCATTCCTACTGCCAGAAACTTTCAGCGGAGAGTCTGGGACGAAATGGGACGAATGGATAAACCATTTTGAAAGCTGTGCGGACGTGAACAACTGGACTAAGGATGAAGATAGATTGAAATGGGTACGCGTGCGCCTGGTTGGTAAGGCTCAGACGGCTTTTCGGAGGCTTGGAGAGCTAGGATGAGCGAACAGATTACAGTAAGTGAGTTGGTGCATTGAAACGCCGCTTTGATCCAGATAGCAAGCGAACGCTTAAGGTGGTTGAACTTCAGCACAGAAAGAAAGAGAAAGGCGAAGATTGGGCATCGTTCGGTGATGCGCTACGGTTGCTAGCCGATAGCGCTTACCCTGAGTTGGCACGAGAGTTGGCACGAGAGTGTTTGGCTTTAAACCAGTTTCTTTCCCAATTGGACAACCCACAGGTTGCTTTTGGCGTTAAACAGAAACGAACACAGACGGTTGACGAAGCAGCGCTGGCGGCTATGGAGCTGGAGTCGTACCTTCATCCTTGTAAGCCTATGACGGTGGGGTTTTTGCCCATGTCACAGAACACAGCGCCAGCAACTACCGACGAGGATGACGGCACCGCTTCTAGCATTGCTTCCGTGCAGACTAAGACGGACCCAGCTCTGGAGGCGATAAAAGAACTCGTTGAACGGCTGGACCGCTTGGAAGGACTTGTGAGCTCTAAAGCAGGAGGCCAAAAATCCGAATCAAAGAAATGGAATGCACGTAAGCGAGATTCAATAGTTTGTTGGAACTGTGGGGGGAAAGGGCATGTTGCTCGCGAATGTGCAACTCCTAAGCAACACGAACAGCAGGAAAACTTCCTCCCCTCCGTGCAAAGGGCCAAGCACGAGAGGGGGCCAAGAGGGCCCCTGAATTAACAGTCCCAGCATTGTCCATTGCTTCCGAAATAAGTTACCATTTGAAAGGATACATAGCATCAATCCCAGTTCAGTTCGTAGTAGATACCGGGGCGTCTGTTTCACTCCTTAGTACAGATGTTTGGCACAGGGTATCAGCTAATAAACACATGGAGCTAAAAGAATGGGGTGGTAGCAGTAGGCTGGTTGGTGTGAATGGATCACCTCTGCATGTACAGGGCATTGTGTTGGTCCACCTGACATTGTCTAAAAACGTGGTGTTTGAAAACAAGTTTCTTGTTGTGGAGGGAATGACTGTTGAGGCAATATTAGGGCTGGACTTTTTGGAAACATTCAAATGCATGATAGATAGTGGGGACAGGAAAATCAGTTTTCCAAATGAGAAACTTGTTCTCCCACTGTTAGATGTGAACCAAAAAGTGAGCAAAACTGTGGGTTTGTTTTTATAAAGGAAACTACACTGTAACCATCCCAGCAGAAAGTGAGGTAGAAGTCATGGTAGAGATTGCATCAGGTGGTGTAGGGGACACTCCTGTAGTAGGCACGTGGTTAGTTGAGAGGGGTCAGACAGGACGCTGTGATGTTTTGGTGGCTCGTGCTGTGGTCTGTCCAACAGGATCTACTGTCCCCCTTCGTGTATTCAATCCACATAAGGAAGCAGTGAGATTGTGGAAGGGTTTGGAAATTGCACAAATGGAGCCTTTGGACAAAGACCCACCCATTTCCAGCAATACTCACCTCTTAACAATATCAGCAGTGACTGAGGTATCTCCAAGTGAGCACAAGGTATTGTGGGACATTGTTTCCACTATTACTCATCTCAGTAATTCAGAGAAGGAATTGCTGTTTGTGTTACTTATGGAATATGCCGATGTGTTTAGTTTTCACTCTGATTTGGGACGCACAAACCTCACAAAGCATCACATTGACACAGGTGACTCTCAACCCATCCATCAACTGCCCCGTCGTGTCTCCCCAGCCCGCCGCCAGGAAGTGAGACAGCTTCTAACTGAGATGCTGAAAAATGACATCATCCAGCCTTCTAACAGTCCATGGTCATCACCTATTATATTGGTACGTAAAAGGGATGGATCCACACGGTTCTGTATAGATTACAGAAAAGTTAATTCTGTGACTAGAAAGGATGCCTACCCACTACCTCGGGTGCAGTGGCGGTGTGGCCAGGGGGGGCAGGGGGGCAATTGCCCCCCCAGCGGCCCTAAAAACAGGGGCGCCAAAATATAGCTAGGGCGCCAAAATGACGGCTGAAGTATGCATGGTGTCTTAACAGACTCAAAGTAAAGTTAGCCTGGAATGCGCTGCTTAAATACAAAGCGATTAATATCACTTAGGCTGCGATCGCTATACTTTATCTATTTATTTGTTAATAGAAATTAATAAAACTATTGCATTCGTTTATTTGGATAACCATAAAACAAAGCGTGGTAAGCAGTCGTTATACTATACTAATAGGGGCCGGGCGTAGGAGCTGGGGCGGCAGCAGCGGCCATGGCCGCTGCACTTTTTCACAAACAACAACAAATTTTTTTTTAATAGGTTGATAAGCGCGCATATATAATTCAATAGCTGAGCAATTGCTGCTAGTTAATGACATGCAAGTGGTCTTCAAATCGATCGTGAGAGCTAGTTCAAGCTAGGCTACCCGTGCAACGTTGTTTGCAACGGTTACCAAAAGTGGCCTTGGCTACACTATAGCTGTTTTGTATTTTACATTACATGCGCAAGGTATCAAAACAAACTAATCTGGTTACAGTTTTAGCGTAGTTTTGGGGGGGTTTTCTATGCAAAAAGCGTTGGCTTCTGGGGCTGATGGGGGAGCTTACAGTGCTCCCCCGTAACCCCTAGCTGAACGGGAGGGGTGCCCCCCTCCGTACCCTCCCCGGGGAGGCGGGGGAACCACCTTTGTTGGCCGCTGCACTCTATATTTCCTTCCTATGCCACTGGCGTTATTGTAGTTCCAATGTATTGGTTGGACAGGAGCACATAACACGCCCCCCATTCTCCTTCAATTGCACGTGAATGACCGTGGCAATTTCGCTGTAAATTATATATACACTTCGTGATTAAAATGCGATGGATGGACATGTACACGTATATATGTGCAGAAGCTTTTTTTGGGGGGGGGGAGGGGGGGGGGGGGGCGCCTTTATATATATCTGCCCCCCCAGCGGCGGGTGTGCCACAACGCCACTGCTCGGGTGGATGGTGGATGACATTTTGGATACATTAGGGGGTTCTAAGTGGTTTAGCACCTTAGATCTTAAGAGTGGGTACTGGCAGGTTGAAGTAGATAGCAGCAGTAGGGAGAAAACAGCATTCACCACATCAGAAGGTCTATACGAGTTTAAAGTAATGCCTTTTGGGCTCTGTAATGCGCCTGCCACATTTCAAAGATTGATGAACCGGGTTTTGTGTGATGTGAACTGGGTTGAATGTTTGGTGTATATCGACGATACTGTGGTGATAGGTCGGACCTTTGAACAACACCTATCCAATCTGGGTACTGTTTTGTCTCGACTAAGACAGGCGCAGGCCTTAAACTTCAACCAGCAAAGTGCAAGCTGTGTCAAAAAGAAGTACGCTTCTTAGGGCATGTCATATCTGAAAATGGTATTGCAACTGATCCTGAAAAGACTGCAGTAATTGCAACGTGGCCTGTTCCTGAGAGTAAGAAGAATATCAAACAGTTCCTGGGACTTGCTAACTATTACAGAAGATTTATTAAGGATTTTGGAACTACAGCAAAACCATTGCAGCGGCTGTTGGAAAAGAACATTGCATTTGAGTGGACCCAGCAGTGTCAGGGTGCCTTTGATCACTTGCGTAAGTGTTTAATGACAACCCCAATCTTTGCTTTTCCTGATCACTCTAGGCACTTCATGTTGGACACTGATGCAAGTGATACGGGTATTGGTGCAATTTTGTCCCAAGTACAGGACGATGGGGGTGAGGCTGTAATAGCGTATGCAAGTAGATCTCTGAGTCGGCAAGAGCAAAGATATTGTGTCACTCGTCGGGAGTTACTAGCAGTTGTTGAGTTCATTCACCATTTCCGACACTACCTTTTAGGTGTTCACTTTACTCTCCGAACAGACCATGGTTCCCTGGTGTGGATCCAAAACTTCAAAGAACCAGAGGGGCAGCTAGCTTGTTGGCTTGAGCGGCTACAGGAGTACACATTTACAGTGGTCCACAGACCTGGTAACCAGCACACGAATGTAGATGCCTTATCCAGGGTGCCATGTAATCAATGTGGTAGAGTTACACATGTGTACAGTCCTGCCCATCTCGCTGCTCAAATTGGCATTGTCTCTCAGGGCCATTCTGCAGCTGATGTTCATGACCAGCAGCTCAATGATTCATCAATTGGTCCGGTACTGAAGGCAAAGGAAAGTGGTGCTACTCCTAACCTGGATGAAGTAAAAACATGGAGTCGGGAGAGTCGTCAACTTGTGCAGATGTGGTCATCCTTGAAAGTAGACAATAGCGTCTTATGGCGATTGTGTATTGATGGGCGATCTCAACACCTGCAGCTAGTGTTGCCTTCTGTTGTCAGAGAAAGTGTACTCCAAGACCTTCACAGCGGTTCCATGGGGGGACATGTAGGTGAAAGTAAGATGATACATCTGGTTCGTGAGCGATACTACTGACCTGGCTGGAAAGAGAGTGTGAAGGAGTGGTGTAGGAAATGCAGAACATGCAGCACAAGGAAAATGGCACCACCTAGTAAAAGGGCACCCCTTCAGACCCTGCAGGCTGGATACCCTTTACAGATTGTAGCAGTGGATATACTTGGCCCCCTTCCGGTGACAGCTCAAGGCAATAAGTATGTACTGGTAGCATGTGATTGTTTTACTAGGTGGGTTGAGGTTTATGCTATTCAGAACCAGGAGGCATTAACTGTGGCCAAAATGTTGGTGGATGAAATGTTCTGTCGCTTTTCTCCCCCTGAGCAGTTACACTCCGATCAAGGAAGGCAATTTGAGGCAGATTTGTTGAAGGAAGTCTGCACCCTGCTTCAGATACACAAAACCCGTACAACGGCCTACCATCCTCATTGTAATGGGTTAGTAGAGAGGTTCAATAGAACATTGTTAGACATGCTATCTACAACGGTTAAGGATCATAAGATGGATTGGGACCAGTGTATACGGAGGGTGTGTTTAGCATACAACTCGAGTGTGCATGCATCCACAGGGTACTCCCCTTTTTATTTGATGTATGGTCGTCAAGTAAACCTACCTGTTGACCTGATGTATGGCTCAATCCCACATGAAGCCTGCACCTTGGGTGATTATGCACATACATGAACAATCTCACAGAGGCATATGTGTTGGCTCGAAGGAAAGGTATTACTGAGCACAACCAACAAAAGGCTTTGTACGATGTCAAAGTGCATGGTGCTCCGTACCAAGTAGGTGACTGGGTATGGCTACATTCACCAGCGGTGCCCCGGGGTCAATGTAGGAAATTACATCATCCCTGGACTGGGCCTTTTAAAGTGGTTGAGTGCATTGGGGAATGTGACTATAAGATTAAAAGCAAGAATGGAAAAATGATTAGAGTGGTGCACTTTGATCGTCTTAAGCCATTTGTACCAGGTACAAGAACTGAGACGTTCCTGGGACCACCACCAGAAAATCCAGACGAAAATGAGGCACTTTTGGAGTTTGCACCTGTGGGAAGCAACATAGAAGTCCTTGATGGAATAGGGGAGCAGGTACCTCAGGAGTTACTACCACATGAAGAACCTGCAGAAGATGAGGCTGCCCATGCTGATCAACCTGCAAAAGTACAGCACAGGTATCCCCAGCGAACACGAAGACCACCCGATAGATACTGACCTTCTGGAAGAGGGAGTGGTGTAATAGTCCGTCACTGCGCATGTCAGCAACCTCTGAACTCTGGTCATGAGATGTGCAGACTGTCTGTCCATTAATGTTGTCTGTAATGTCACTATAAATAGGGACCATTGATTTGTATTTGGAGTGCTTATTATTATTTGTGTCGGCTGCTGTTGGTGCCAACGGGTTGCGAGCGCTCTTTACAGTAGTAATACTGGGGTGGGGGCCATGCATCAATATATCAACTTTCTACTGAATAGATCCCTTATTGAAACCATGCAGCACAAATATGTGCCTTGAATCCTTTCACACATGTACATGTACATGTACACACACATCCACAAACATACCCACGCATGCATGCATAGAAATTGGATGAAATTATTTACTAGATCTGTAATTCACATATGCAAATCAGAATCATATTTTGAAACAGACTCTAAATAAGCAGCAGTAAATGAACATGACCTCTTTTGCATGCACCGGTGCCCAGACCACTAAAGGATAGCATGGTGTGTACCCTGCCCCCATCGGCTTATCTACAGTACATGTATCTAGGATCATGGTGCACACATAGACCCTACACACATCCATGCTATGCTTGCACAAGGAATAACCTTACAGAATATCATAGCACACACATGTGCAGATAAGGTTTGGTGGATATAAGGAACTAGTCTCGTACAAAAGTTTTATACATCTGGCGAAAAATAGGTCGAATTCCACATGTGATATAGTACATTAATTGTGTTTTCCTAACAACTTCTTAACAACTAATAACTGATGCAGCTTGGGCTCGTATTGAAACAGGCGCTGCTTTAAAGCTTGGATACCCAGTAGTGTGCCATCACTAGTTTTTATAAAACGGCCAGGGAGTTTTTGGTCTGTCTTCTGGCAGTGGGAAGTCAATCCCTTCAGAGCTGTTGTGGCTTATTAGTGCTGACCTGAATGGCTGATTGCGGAAATGGAGTTCCTAACAATGTAATTCCTTGCACATA